>APFE030259865.1:0-13754 GCA_000404065.3 Pinus taeda
GAAAATCCTTCTCTGAATCTGAGGAAGAAGTGAGATGAGCGCGTTTCTGAGAAATCTGAGAGACGGAGGGGTTTGCTGGATCATCCAAGGGAGCATCCAGCGGAATCTCAACATTCATTCTGTCTGCAACTATTTCCTCCTCATCTGAACTGGTGGAGTTTGAATCTTCCATAGGCGGAGGAGGCGCACAGGGGTTCCAACTTTTGGGCTTGGGCTTGCGCTTAGGAGTCTTCTTTTTGTCGAGGTACTGGCGACAGGAACTTTGGAGATGTCCTGTTTGATGACAATGGCGGCAGCGGAAAGCTGTGTTCTCGTAATCCAAGATTTGAGTCCAATGGAAATCTCCATACTTGAGATTAATCTGATCCGGAAATCCTCTGCTTATATCTATTTCTGCACAGAATCTGCCATATGTGTAGAGCCCATTTTCCTTTCGCGAAGAGTCTACAGTCAGGTAGCTTCCTAAAGTATCTGCAATTGCTATGAAGACCGAAACGTGCCATAGATGCACCGGAAGATTCGGGAGCCTGACCCAAATGGGAGTCTTGGTGATAACAGCTGTAGAAGGGTCAAAGTCTGGAAACCAAGGAGTAAGAAAAATCCCTGCCGAGCCCCAAAACCAAGGGCCTTCCGTTAAGGCCTTCTGATAATCTTCTTCTCGGTCAAAAACCACAATGAAGAATCCTTTTGAACATAAGTGTATCTCGCTTTTTTTAGTCCAATTGGTATGAATCCATTGGTATAGATCTGATGTGCGAGGCCATAGCCCATTGAATCTGCATACCAGTGCGGTTTCTGCATAAAGTTGATATCGAGCATCAATCCTAGGATGGGAGAGATTGATAGAAGGAATGTCCTCTGATTTGTCTACCAGAAAGGGCTTTGGAGCCTCAGATGGATGGCCTGCTGATGGAGAAGGCTAAGAATGGGCAGCATCTTTGTGGACAGCATCTTTGTAGGAGAAAGAAGGGGCAGAGGAGGTCTGCCTAAAGGAACCACCTCTCAAACGAAAAGTAGCCACAATAGAGGCATCCCTTTGAATGCTGTAATAGGAAAGAGGAAGGGAATTCGTGAGTTGCTTACCCTTGTATAGCAGTCTGAGGTAATAGGAAGGGATTCCTAGCCGGCTTTCAAGACTTTGCACAAGGTCCTGCACAAGATCCGTAACGCGTGCCCATTGCATTGTCGTCTTGCCCGAGAGGTTGACTTGGATTTGAAAAGCCAGTGATTCTTCAAGTAGATCTGGGTCAGATCTGGCCCCTGCTGCCTGGTTCAAACAGGTCTCGGATTCCTTCGGACCCTGGCGAGGAACGGGAGAAACTTCTTCTCTGCATTTGGCTTGATCGCCCCAGGCGGCACAAGCATTAAGATTGCAGGGAAAAAATACTTGGAATCCTCTTGCCGGGGTTCCAACTCTTGTGATTGATAGATCTGATGCAGAGATTTTGCACTGTAGCTTTTGCATGTCCCATATCAATGGATGGGCGACCGGATCTGATGTGGGTTGAGTCCGATTTATCAAATGGGCCCGATCCGCCATGCGGGTATCTGGTTCGAAGAACCCCGGTCTCAATATGCACATATTCCCCTGAATCAGGATACAATAGGATCGATTTACCATAAAAAGTTCTAGATCTAATAGTCCAGGGCTTGATCTGTACAAGGAGCCGCGGAGCGATGGGTATGGCTCCCATTCGGAACTCCATGGTAGGAGGAAGCCCAGATCTACGCCAAAAATAACCAGAGCAGCGTTCTGATATTCAATATAAAGAGTTTTTCCTCCATACCTTAAGCAAAGTCCACGATTTTCCTTTCTGCGAGTTCCATTATTGCTGAAAACCGCTTCTCCGCTGAGCTTGTTCCTCGTTTCAGCGTCGAAAGACATGAGAGCCTCAGATCTGCTCTCCCTCGTCACGCCCTTCAACCTCGGTATCAGCGACGCAGCAGTGAACACGGAAGCCGTCACCAGAAACCACAAAACCCCGCCATTATTCAGCTGAGAGAAGAGGTCGTTGCCCTTCGCTGCCTCCACTCCGACGACCGACACAAAGCCGAGCATGGCCAGCCTCCCGTTAATCGTCTCCGGCACTGGCCCACTGAATGCAAAAATATCACGAAACTTGGGTGCCAGTGGTGGGCTTCGAGGCGAATCACTGGGCTTAACTTCCGGCTTGCCCATACACTGAATTCAAAAACCCTTTCCATGCCCAGCAAATTGGTTCGTTGGAATCGATCCCCCGACCTTGTGTACATGAGGCTGTTGTTTAAATGATACCAACGTGAGGCAGACGGCTCTGGGGGTGACGGCCATGACTGTAGCAGAAGACCACTATTGTTATTGATGTGCCGTTATAATTGGTGGTAATTCAAATCAACTCTTACTAAAACATTTAAAACTATATTTTTCCATGGTTGGACTCTTGAGGGAGAAGCTATCATTGTATTATTTCATTGTATCTCTGCAATTTTTGGCTAAGGAAGACCAGGGTTTTGCAGTCCTTTTTGGGATTCTTGTGGACTCATGTGTTGATGTGTTGTTTAAAATGTTTTGTAAGTTTTTATGTGATTCATTCCTTTCTTTACTTCTGACATAAACAAATGAAGTGTAAGTAAGAAATCATGCTTGCCATGGCTCTGCTTTTAAGTTGTTTAATTTCAATGTTTTCTACTGTCTAAGAGAATTCAAAGTTATGTTCCTCTTTAGCTCTCTCACCTGTCATTCCCAATCATCCACCTCATCAAGGGCATCAATACTGTCTTACCTCACCCAAAAAACCCTGCAAAAAAAAACATGTCCCAATCCCCCGCACCCAAAATTGCCATCCCCTCAATTTGCAACAAAAAACCCTAAAACCAAATCAAACTCTTGGATAGTTTACTAGCTAATATCAGTGTTACCTTATGTCATCTATCTAATTGGAGATTTTACGGATAGACCAGAGGAAGCCTTCTCTGCCCCGTACCGCTAGCTACGAGGCTAAATGGTTTGATGTAGCCTTGAGGTTTACCTTTCTCAGCCTGAGGTGAAATTTCAAGCGCTAACATACTAGCGACCATACTGGGGAGAACAAACTTATCGTTTGCTCATTGACGTATGTGTTTCATAAGTCTTAGACGGAGTCTGAAGATACGCTAGGTAGCCTTCGAACACGCTCTTGTTTTACATCAGCGTTAGTAGATAAATGCTGCTTTAGTCGATCTCTGTGAGCTTGTGAAAGTAGTGCTTCATTGGCACTTTATCCTAGTATAATTGTTAACTTTGAGTCATGGATGATAGGTTGAGAGTTTTCATAGGCTGAATGGTTTTTCTTTCCTAGTATTCTTGAGAAAAACAAGCTGGCTACTGATCCAAGGTTTATTTTCAAATCTCATTCATCTCCAGCTATTATCAAGTATTTCGAAGATCTAGACTTTGACGAAAGCTTTGAGTTGTCCTTGTTTAAAGCCAAATCGGAAAGTGCACTTGATTCTATAGTTCCCGACCCTGATTTTGCTGCTGCTATTGACTTTGAGAGACATAACAAATTGGTTGAAAATTTCATCTTAAGACATCTCCAGACACGTATCCAAGCTACTACCCTTGCTGATTTTGTTGAGAATATCTCTGATCATATTGGATCTACTATCACGGCTCACGAAGTATCTTTTCCTCCATTTGTTTCAGTCTCGCCTATAATCACCTATCCCGAATCCACAGTTGGTTCTCCTCCTACTTCTCCTACTCCTCCGACTCCCCCAACTACTCAAACTACACCCCCTCTTATTATAATCCCTGCTATCACAGCTCCTCCTCCTCATACCCATCCTAATCCCCCTCCTAAAGCAATGGCTGCCCGGTTTGCCCCACTGGTTTTGCCTGCAAATCTTCATGATATGCCAGCTGATTATCAAAGTAAAATCCCCATGTTCGATGCCACTGCCCAAAGTATTACCGCTCAGCAACATATCGACAAGATGACCACATTCCTTGATTTATATGAGTTAGATGAAGAAGATGTTACCATGCGGTTGTTCGTGCAAACATTTGCAGGAGAAGTTAAAAAATGGTTCAGAGGATTGACAGCCGGAAGCATTACTTCCTTGGATGTACTTCAAAGGCAGTTTTTAGACCGTTGGGAAATAAGAAAACATCCGCTACAAATCAATGCCCAATATAACAACCTCAAGCATAATCTGGGTGAGCCTGTTCAAGATTACATAATCAGGTTCAATACAGTTTATAATGCTATTCTCGATGATTTAAAGCCATCTAGAAATTCAACACTTCTTAAGTTCCTGGATGGTTTCGATCCCGAGTTGGCTTACTCATTAATAGACAGAGATCCACCTACCTTGGAGGAGATGCAAAAAATTGCTATCAGCGTTGAGGCAAATTTGAATGATAAAAGAGCAAGAATGAAGGCCGAGAAACGAGTCACAATCAAAGAGGAAGCATCCACCTCAACTCAGCTTATTAAACAGGTTGAACAGTTAAAAAGGGCAGTTGAAAATGTTAGTCTTGGCAAGCCTGAGCCTCAGATTCGAAATCCCAATTTCAGAGGTCAACAGCAGCAGCAATATAGGATCAAGCAGCGTGAAACAAAGGCACAAGAAGCAGCACTTCAGCAGCAAATGAAACCACCTTTTCAGCAGAATTTTGTTAGCCAAGAATCAGAAGATGAAGGTGATAATGTTGGCGAGGAGAATCACTTCTTCACTCCTAATGATTTGCCCACATATATTACAGAAGAAGATGAAATGGTGAGTAATTCCATTTTTCCCCAAGATGAGCACTATATTTTGTCAAACGATGCAATATTTGAAGAAGAATCCGAAGAGTATCAAAGAAGGTATTTGAATGCTTTATCAGCTCAGCAAGGTCAGCAAAGGCAATGGAGAAACCGAGCTATTCCTATAAATCCCGTGCAGAAAAAGAAAGATATTGCAGCAAAGAATGATTCGGTTTCCTCAAAAGGGAAAGACATTGTCGGTCCTTCAACGAGTCAATCATCACCAGCACCCAAGATAGATCAGCCATCAAATGCACCAAAGGATAAAGCTGAAAAAAGAGATAATCCGGCTAAAGAAGGTGAGAAGGTTTCAGTTTTCAGTTTGGAGAATGAGATCACAAAGTTGAAAGTACCCATTTCTTTGACAGAAATCATGAAGAATAGCATCTACCGAGGCCAGCTCTCTAAGATGTTGAACTTTGATCCAATGCTAGACATGGTGAATGTACAAGATGATCAGCCGGAATTGATTTTTGGGCCATCTTTAAATGGTGAGTCTCCTGAAAGTGATGTTCCTCCATTCTATATCAGTTTGCGATTGCATGAGTTTGTGTTGCACAATGCCATGTTTGATTCGGGAGCCTCGCATAATTTGATGCCGAAAACGATCATGGAGAAGCTGGGACTTGACATCACAAGGAACTATCATGATTTGTACTTCGTTTGATTCCAGCCCGGTAAGATGTAATTGGCTTGAATCAAAAGACTTGGTGGTGAGTCTAAGATCAAATCCAGCGAGAATGTTTTGATGGACCGTGGTGGGGCTGGATATTCCTCCGCTGGTTGGCATGTTGCGTATGAAATCATGGGAGCCAAGCTCAAAGGTACACTTCAGCTTTGATTTTTATATCCACAATTCCCAGTTTTCGGTCAACATGAGGAAGTATATCGGACAAAAGATGAAATACATGATTACTAGTAAGGAAAAGCCCGTCAATCATCCTGTAAATTATGTACAAACAGATTTAGAATCTTTTGTTTTGTTTGCAGAAAATTTCAATGAGGTAGATAGTCAATTAGTTCAAGTAGAAGATATACCAGAAATTTCAGAAAAATTCAGAGAAGTTTTGAGAAAGGAAAGTGAAGAAAGGTCTGCTGTCATAAGGCCAATTGCTGAAACAAACGGGCAGCAAACAGAGCATGCATCAAAATCAGATTTTTAGCACTTAGAAGATGATGAGGATGGTCTTTGGACCATGGATTTTGACGGTGCAGTGGGCAGTGATGATGCTGGTATAGGTGTGTGGATTCGAAGCCCATTTTCAGTCCAAAAACAAGTTCCAAGCAAGGTACGGGTATGTTCTTACAAGTTGGCATTTGATTGTTCAAATAATGAGGCAGAATACGAAGCTCTTATTGCTGGTCTGAAAATCCTTCGGAAGTTGAAGGAAAAGAAGATAGCGGTATATGGTGACTCTGAGTTGGTTATCAAACAGGTGAAAGGTGAATTTCAGGCCAAACATCCTCGTATGCGAGCATATCGTAATGCTGTTCTAGATAGCTTAAAGAGGTTTTCAAAACATACTTTGACATGTGTGCCCTGGATTCAAAATGGTGTTGCGGATGCATTGGCTAAGGAAGCAAGCAATCTGAAAATACCCATGAATTCCAGTAATAAGTTTGAGATATATGTGAAGCATCGTCCTACAGTTCCAGATAATCAAAGGTGTTGGCAAGCTTTCCAAGATGACGAAGAAATCAAAGATTTTCTGCAAATTGAGGGTAAATTCGAAGAAATTTCAATAGACACGGAAGCTGAAGGAGTAAATCAGATGGATGTGTTGCAGCTCAAGGACAATTACATTCCTAAAGGATTGATTCCTTTGGAATAATTGTTTGATCAGGATGATGTGGCCCGCAAGCCAACTTTGAGGCCAACAGACGAAGGAGTTGAAGATGTGAATCTTGGGACAGCTGAAAATCCAAAGTTGGTGAAACTTTCAAAAGCATTGCCGCCTAAGGTAAAGAAAGAGTATATCAGATTATTGTCTACGTTTTCTAATGTTTTTGAATGGGACTATTCAGATTTGAAAACTTATGACATAAGTATCATTCAGCATACCATTCCCATAAATCCAAATCAAAAGCCTTTCCGACAAAACTTGAGAAGAATTAATCCTAAATTGTTGCCATTGATTGAGAAGGAAGTTAACAGGTTGTATAAGTCGGGAATCATAGTGCCAATCTGGTTTTCTGATTGGATTTCCAACTTAGTGCCCGTGAGAAAGAAGACCGGCGAGATTCGCTTGTGCATAGACTTCAGAAATCTGAACAAGGTATCATTAAAAGACAATTATCCGCTGCCCAAAACGGACCACATATTGCAACGAGTAGTGGGGGTATCAAGGATGTCATTGCTTGACGGTTACTCCGGGTATAATCAGATTTTGGTGCACGAAGATGACCGTGACAAGACAACATTTACTACTCCATGGGGTACATTTCATTATGCCAAGATGTCGTTTGGATTGAAGAACATAGGTGCCACATTTTAGCGAGCAATGGACATGGCCTTTGCAAATGAGAAGGATGTCTTTTTAGTTGTTTATCTTGATGATCTGACCGTGTTTTCTAAATCTGATGAAGAGCATTTGTTTCATTTGACTAAGGTGTTTCAAAAGTGCAGAAAGTATGGCATCTCATTGAATCCGAAGAAGAGTCTTTTTTCTATGAGTGAAGGCAAGCTGCTGGGTCACATCATTTCTAAAGATGGAATTCGTATAGATCCTGCACGAGTGGAAGCAATTCAGCAATCGGAGCAGCCCCGTAGCAAGAAAGAAATTCAGTCCTTCAATGGTAAATTAAATTTTCTGCGTCGCTTCATTCCCAATCTTGCTGAACATCTTAGAGAGATAACCAATATGCTCAAGAAGGACAGCGAGATCAAATGGACCGAAGAGGCGGTGAATTCTTTTAATTTGATAAAGGTAATCTTATCTTCAGCCCCAACTTTGATTAGCCCAGATTACACACAGGATTTTATTTTGTTTTCATTTGCTTCCGAGTACACGTTGGCAGCCGTGTTGATGCAAAAGAGAGATGGAGTTGAGAGGCCGATAGCTTTTTTCAGCCGCATCATAAGAGACGGAGCACTAAATTAGAATATCATTGAGAAGCAAGCATTGGTGCTGATCAAAGCTTTGAAAGATTTCCGGGTATACATATTGAATTCTCATATTTTAGCATATGTTCCCAATGAAGCTGTGAAGGATGTTTTAGTGCAAACGGAACCAGATGGAAGAAGGGGTAAATGGATCGCTGCACTATTAGAGTATGATGTAGAAATTAAGCCTACCAAGTTGATTAAAGGACAAGGTCTTGCTAAGTTGATGGATGAAACAAATCTTCACCTCCTTGATATCAATTTAATTGCTGCCTTGTCTGATGAAGATGAAGAAAATTCAGTTCTACAGGTATCCGACATCTTTGTGTCTTCTCCTTGGTATGCTGATATAGTTTATGTGCTTCAAAATTTGTCTTCACCCCCTGGAATGCCTAGAAACAAAGCTAGAACATTGAAACTAAAGGCTGCTAAATTTTGCATTATCAAATCTGCACTTTATTGGAAAGATCCCGGTGGAATATTGCTGAACTGTCTGGTCGAAGAGGAAGCTAAAACAACAGTGGAAGATTTTCATAAAGGTGACTGTGGGGGTCACTTATTTTGGAAGACTACCGCTAATAAGATCTTGAGAGCAGGTTTCTATTGGCCTTCTTTATTTTCTGATGTGTATAAAGTGGTAAAGAGCTTTCATGAATGTCAAATATTTCAAGGAAAGCAGAAATTATAGCCGTTGCCTCTCAAACCCGTTGAAATCAGCGCACCATTTCAGCAATGGGGCTTGGATTTTATTGGCGAAATCCACCCAGCATCTTCAGGGCAGCATCAATGGATCTTGACCACCACAGACTACTTCACGAAGTGGATTGAAGCCATTCCCACCCGGCAAGCCACAAACTCGGTAATTATCTCTTTTCTTGAAAGTAATATCTTGTCACGTTTCGGTTGTCCACATAAGTTGATTACAGATAATGCAACAGCATTCAAATCGTAGAAAATGGTTGTTTTTTGCTATAAATATAACATCAGCTTGGGGCATTCGACCGCCTACCATCTGCAAGGTAATGGGCTGGCTGAATCTTCGAATAAATCTCTAGTGAACATCATAAAGAAATTGTTGGAAATAAATAAGAAGAGCTGGCACAAGAAGTTAATAAATGCATTATGGGCTGATCGGGTAAGTCAAAAGAAGTCAATTGGTATGTCACCTTTTCAACTGGTTTATGGAGTAGATGTAGTGTTTCCTACCTCACTTAGTGTTCCAGTAGCCAAGCTGTTTCAAGAAGCTCATGGTGAGGAGGATCCTATGCAACGACGGATCAGTCAAATGATTCATTTACAGCAGACACGAGCAGAGGTTCATCAGAATTCCGTTAAGTTGCAGGAGCGCATAAAGAAAATCTATGACAAAAGGGCCAAATCAGATGAGTTTCAGATTGATGATGTTGTTTTGAGATGGGATGCCCACAATGAGGACAAAGGGAAACATGGAAAATTCGACAACTTATGGAAAGGTCCTTACAAAATTGCAGCATATCGCGGTCCTAATGCTTTTCTTCTCAAAGAAATGAACGGTGATGAATGTCTTGGTGGGTCGGTAAATGGCCGGCTGCTCAAAAGGTATTATACTTGAGCATTTTCTGCTCTAAATCACTCTCATTGTAATTACCATTTTATTTGCATTCTGCAGCAAGTGTGAAACTGATCTCCCATCTTCAGTTTGGCGCCCGCGGTGAAGGCTATAATTCTGAAAATGGTGATTAGTTGGTGTGAGTTTTGCAAGTTGTTTCAGTCAGTTTATTTTCTGCATAAAGTGAGTGAGTTAGTGTCAAAGTTAGTCTAGGATTTCAGTCAATTGTCCAAGTCAAATAAATTCGTTTCAATTTGGTCACATGTGTAGAAGTTGACTCCATTACCCAATGAATAAAGCACTGGTCTACTCTCCCAGAGGTCTAAGGTTCTTGGTACCTCCAAAGAGCTACCATCCCCATTGGAGCCAATGTTAGAGTCGGTCTTGAGCCATCCATCAGCGATCAAAACTCTTTGCATTTTGCATAGGTAGGTGTCTCATCAGCGTCAATTTTTGCATCCCGTTAGGCATGCCATAACCCTGATGGAGGAGCTGATGTGTTTATACCCCTTTTGGCATTGCTGGTTTAATTCATTTCAGTCATTAAAGCTCTTTCAAGCTTGTCTTGTCTTCTCTTGAGGTCAATTTCCTAGGTCTAGGATTTTGGTCAAAAATGTTACAAGGTCATGTGTTTGAAAGTCAATGAGTGTTCAGTAAGCCAGAGGGATGATTGTAAAGGTGTTTCTTCTAAATTTTTATCTGGTACAGTTAATCTTCACCTTGGATTTAAAAACCCTGTTTTTTAAAGCCAAGGTCATTTTTCATTTATTTGTAAAAAGTGATGAAATTTCGAAAGTCTTCAGTGAACAAAATGCAACCCTGGTCCCCTTGCCAAGATCCCTCAGATGATCTACCGGCAAAAAGAATCAAGAAAAAGCATTAAATCAGTCAATTTCAAGACAAAAGGAAACCAAAGAGACAACAACATACAAAGTTTAAAAGTGTCATGAAAAACATTAGAAAGTGGGTTTGAGCATGAAATTTTTTCAAATGAAACCTCTAAAGGCCCAAACTCCCTCCTTGCACTCTCATTGTGTATTCAAAACCCTTGCAAGAGAGATTGGGCGAACTTTCAAGTGAATTGAGGTGAAATTGGTCGAAATCGGGCTCAGGACAGGTGCGCGACCCGTCGAGCTAGGTGCGCGACTTGTTGGGAGGTGCGCGACCTGTCAAAGGGTCTCCCACAGAGAAATTTGGCAACGGGCGCGACCCATCGAGAGGGGCGCGACTTGTTGGGCATGGTGCGCAACCTGTCAAACTGTCTTCCCCCAACTCAATTCAGAATTTTCTCACGCTTCCTTTAATTCATCAAATCGATTGGGGTAGGCTCTTTAAACTTGTGAATGGTTGCTGGTTAGTTGACAAACATCATGAACGTGTTTGTAATGATCAAATTGTGCAAGAAGAAACACTCCATATGGTTGTATGTAAATTTGTAAAAGGTGCTAGGGTTTATTGTTGTTTCATTGTTTTTCCCCTTGTAATTATTCTCTTCATTCCCATTTCATTTTCCCTATATTTACATGTCAATTTCCCTTTTAAATTTGCAAGGAAAATAAACCCTACCCCTTTCCCTTTAAAAATAAAAAATCAAACCCTAAACCTACCCCTCATAATACCTATGTAAATGCATGAATTTGATGATGCATGTGCAGTGATGTTTGCAGTGATGTTTCCCTAAGTTCCCTGTTTACATGTATCCCATTTTCCTTGTAAAAAATATAAACCCTACCCCTCTCCCAAAAGCATCAAAAAAACAAAACACTCAAACCCTTATCTTGCTACACCATATGCATGTGTAACCACAAGAAATTGTTGGTGAATATGTAGAGAGTTTTGTAAATTTTCCCTATTTTCCCTTGTTAATGAATGTATGCATATTCCCATATGTTTACTTTCTATACATGTATTCCCATATGCAATGATTTTTGCAAATGATTTTCCAATATTCCCGATTATAAATATGTATTCCTATTCACCATAATTGTTTGCAATATTTTCCTTAAATTCCCTGTTATGTTCCTATATTCCTAATTCCTTGTAAAAAAGGTCCCTCCCCTAACATTTCCCTCATGTCCTTGTCCGCTTGAAACAACATAGAATTCAGCACTTTTTACAGGCAGAAACAGCAGTACAGTTTGTCCACTTTTCTCCTAAACTATGTCAGAAACCGAAAATTATGAGCAAAGTGATGACCAATCATCAGCTGCAGAAATTGAGGAACAGAGGCGGCCTCGTAAGGGTGGTAAGGGTGGACATCATAAGCGAGAGGAGCCCACCTCTTTGACAGAGTTACAAGCCTGTCCTATGGCAGTATCATGTTTCCAATACATGTCTTGCTACAAATTTTGCGAGAGGATCTCTCGGATTCAGCACCACCGAGAGTTGGCCCGCCTTTTTGTTTTACACTTGCATGATGGACATGTCAACCTTGTAGGGGTAAACTTTACATTGACACCCGAGGTGATCTCACAAGCTACAGGGATACCTAATGTTGGTGAGGTGTGGAATAAGCGCAAGATGTTAGATTTTGTTTACTTTGGGCCTTATGTTCGGCCACCATTCATGAGACATCTGGCAGGTGTGTTTCAATTCAAGTTTCTCAGAAGCGAGTATGCTCCCATGGTGAAGCTCATTATGCATTATTTTACTTGTGAGGGAAGATTTTCACTGGTGTAGTCATATCATATTCGCCTCTTGATGCACTTCACCCGAGTGAGGATGATGAACATCCCGGTTTTCTTCTTTCATAACATTCAGAAGATGGTGCCCACGTTGTAGAGGAAGACCCCGGCACAGCAGTACAGGGGCCTTTACCATCATGTTTTGATTCATCTAGTAGTATTGCATCAGTTGACTCAGCAGGGCATCTCATGGGAAGAGTTCATCTCTCGTGAGTTTTTCACAGTACCATCACCGCCACATCCTGAGCTTGTTCATGAGGAGGGAGGACCATCACATTAGCATGATATCCCTATTAGTAGACATGTCAGCTCCTCACCTCAGGTCACCTATCAGAGAGGCCCAAGGGCCTTATTTGCACCAGCTCGGCGAGTACCTTCTCCACGCCAGGTGGAAGGGGTCTCGCCTTCTTCATCAGCACCGCGAGTGTTATCTCCACACCACGTGGAAGGGTCCTCATTTCCGACAGCAGCATAGGTATCAGAGAGGGGCAAGCAGCCCATGATTGAGGAGAGATTGTCACGTGATCTAGTTATTGATCTTGACGTCGATTCTCCTAGCACAGAGGTCAAGGATATCATCCGAGAGCAAAGTACTGAGATTGAGTCGCTGCACACGAAATTGTTGATGGAAATATGGATAATCAACTATTTAGAGCAGCGAAACAAACAGTTGGAGGATGAGCACAAGCTATATGAGCTGTAGAAATTCGTGAAGACCGGGAATTGGCTCGTAGGAGACCCGGTGACTTGAGACCCATAGATCGAGAATCTATGTTTATTTGGGACAATGCTCATTTGAAAAGGTTTTTGGCTAAGGCCAATCAAAATAACAAACTGCTGAGGAACATGAAAAATCATTATTGGGCGCGGATGCACGTGTGGAAAGCAAAGATGAAGGTGCTTCAAAGGCGGTTGGCAAAGGCATTAAAATGGAGAAAAAGGCCCGATCCCCTCCGTATCTTGGCCGAGGCTTCCTTGAAGGAGCATAGCACTAAATAGCTCAGCCACAGCACAAATCCAAAGAAATTTTGAGCATTTTGGGTAATTTTGGTATTTTTTGGCAATTTACAAGTTTTTGCTCATTAACGAGTCTCACCCCCGGTGAGACCCTTCGTCCCGGCAACTCCATTTGACAAAAACTCAGCATTTCCAGATTTTTCATGCAAAGTTTCATATGCACATGGATGGACTTGAGATTATGTGAAGTTTTGGGCCTCCAGAAAGTAAAAAAACATGCAAAATTTGACTTTCTGCCACCTTTTTGAACTGCAGAAAGTTGTCTTGGGAGAATTGACTTTTGACAGGACAAATGAACTCCAAATCCACAAGTGCCAGTTGGGTTGGAATGTAGACTCACAGAACTTTCCAACAAGCCTACTCGTGTCCCATTTGGCCACCTGAAAGTGACCCAAACATGGCTCCAAAGGGGTGCGACATGTCAGGCAGGGGGCGCGACATGTCAGGCAGAATTGCCCAGAAATGCACTGTATAGCCTAGAAAACGCAGATTTGACTCAGTTTGACTTTTTGAGGTGAATGATGATTCTATTTGATGTAATTATGGTACTTTTATGACACTTTTACTCTTATGTATCTCTTCTAGAAGATTCA
>APFE030259865.1:14345-25995 GCA_000404065.3 Pinus taeda
TGAGAGTTTGTCTATCTCAGCCTAGGTGAATTCCAAGCGCTAACATATTGGCGACCATACTGGGGAAAACAAATTTTTCATTTGCTCATTGAGTGTGTTATTTCATAAGTCTTAGACGGAGTCTGAAGATACGCCAGGTAGCCTTTGAACACGCTCTTGTTTTACATCAGCATTAGTAGATAAATGTTGCTTCAGTCGATCTCCGTGAGCTTGTGAAAGTAGCGCTTCATTGGCACTTTATCCCAGTATAATTGTTAACTCTGAGCCGTGGATGATAGGTTGAGAGTTTTCACAGGCTGAATGGTTTTTCTTTCCTAGTATTCTTAAGAAAAACAAGCTGGCTACTGATCCAAGGTTTTTTTTCAAATCTCATTCATCTCCAACTATTATCAAGTATTTCGAAGATCTAGACTTTGACGAAAGCTTTGAGTTGTCCTTGTTTAAAGCCAAATCGGAAAGTGCACTTGATTCTCTAGTTCCCGACCCTGATTTTGCTGCTGCTATTGAGTTTGAGAGAAATAACAAATTGGTTGAAAATTTCATCTTAAGACATCTCCAGACACGTATCCAAGCTACTACCCTTGCTGATTTTGTTGAGAATATCTCTGATCACATTGGATCTACTATCACGGCTCACAAAGTATCTTTTCCTCCATTTGTTTCAGTCTCGCTTATAATCACCTATCCCGAATCCACAGTCGGTTCTCCTCTTACTTCTTCTACTCCTCCGACTCCCCCAACTCCTAAAACTACACCCCCTCTTATTATAATCCCTGCTATCACAGCTCCTCCTCCTCATACCCATCCTACTCCCCCTCCTAGAGCAATGGCTGCCCGGTTTGCCCCACTGGTTTTGCCTGCAAATCTTCATGATATGCCAGCTGATTATCAAAGTAAAATCCCCATGTTCGATGCCACTCCTCAAAGTATTACCGCTCAGCAACATATCGATAAGATGACCACATTCTTTGATTTATATGAGTTAGATGAAGAAGATGTTACCATGCGGTTGTTCGTGCAAACATTTGCAGGAGAAGTTAGAAAATGGTTCATAGGATTGACAGCCGGAAGCATTACTTCCTTGGATGTACTTCAAAGGCAGTTTTTAGACTATTGGGAAATAAGAAAAGATCCGCTACAAATCAATGCCGAATATAACAACCTCAAGCGTAATCCAGGTGAGTCTGTTCAAGATTACATAATCAGGTTCAATATAGTTTATAATGCTATTCCCAATGATTTGAAGCCATCTAGAAAATCAACACTTCTTAAGTTCCCGGATGGTTTCGATCCAGAGATGGCTTACTCATTAAGAGACAGAGATCCACCTACCTTGGAGGAGATGCAGAAAATTGCTGTCAGCGTTGAGGCAAATTTGAATGATAAAAGAGCAAGAATGAAGGCTGAGAAACGAGTCACAATCAAAGAGGAAGCATCCACCTCAACTCAGCTTATTCAACAGGTTGAATAGTTAAAAAGGGCAGTTGAAAATATTAGTCTTGGCAAGCCTGAGCCTCAGATTCGAAATCCCAATTTCAAAGGTCAACAACAACAACAATATAGGATCAAGCAACGTGAAACAAAGGCACAAGAAGCAGCAGTTCAGCAGCAAATGAAACCACCTTTTCAGCAGAATTTTGTTAGCCAAGAATCGAAAGATGAAGGTGATAATGTTGGCGAGGAGAATCACTTCTTCACACCTGATGATCTGCCCACATATATTACAGAAGAAGATGAAATGGTGAGTAATTCCATTTTTCCCCAAGATGAGCACTATATTTTGTCAAACGATGCAATATTTGAAGAAGAATCCGAAGAGTATCAAAGAGGGTATTTGAATGCTTTATCAACTCAGAAAGGTCAGCAAAGGCAATTGAGAAACCGAGCTATTCCTATAAATCCCGTGCAGAAAAAGAAAGATATTGCAGCAAAGAATGATTCGGTTTCCTCAAAAGGGAAAGACATTGTCGGTCCTTCAACGAGTCAATCATCACCAGCACCCAAGATAGATCATCCATCAAATGCACCAAAGGATAAAGCTAAAAAAAGAGATAATCTGGCTAAAGAAGGTGAGAAGGTTTCAGTTTTTAGTTTGGAGAATGAGATCACAAAGTTGAAAGTACCCATTCCTTTGACAGAAATCATGAAGAATAGCATCTACCGAGGCTAGCTCTCTAAGATGTTGAACTTTGATCCAATGCTAGACACGGTGAATGTACAAGATGATCAGCCGGAATTGATTTTTGGGCCATCTTTAAATGGCGAGTCTCCTAAAAGTGATGTTCCTCCATTCTATATCAGTTTGCGATTGCATGAGTTTGTGTTGCACAATGCCATGTTTGATTCGGGAGCCTCACATAATTTGATGCCGAAAACGATCATGGAGAAGCTGGGACTTGACATCACAAGGAACTATCATGATTTGTATTCGTTTGATTCCAGTCAGGTAAGATGTATTGGCTTGATCAAAGACTTGGTGGTGAGTCTAGATCAAATTCCAGCGAAGAATGTTTTGATGGATGTGGTGGTGGCGGATATTCCTCCGCGGTTTGGCATGTTGCTGTCAAGATCATGGGGAGCCAAGCTCAAAGGTACACTTCAGCTTGATTTTTCATATGCCACAATTCCAGTTTTCGGTCAAATGAGGAAGTTATATCGGGAACAAAAGATGAAATACATGATTACTAGTAAGGAAAAGCCCGTTAATCATCCTGTAAATTATGTACAAACAGATTTAGAATCTTTTGTTTTGTTTGCGGAAAATTTCAATGAGGTAGATAGTCAATTAGTTCAAGTAGAAGATATACCAGACATTTTAGAAAATTTCAGAGAAGTTTTGAGAAAGGAAAGTGAAGAAAGGTCTGCTGTCATAAGGCCAATTGCTGAAACAAACGGGCAGCAAACAGAGCATGCATCAAAATCAGATTTTCAGCACTTAGAAGATGATGAGGATGGTCTTTGGACCATGGATTTTGACGGTGCAGTGGGCAGCGATGATTCTGGTATAGGTGTGTGGATTCGAAGCCCATTTTCAGTCCAAAAACAAGTTCCAAGAAAGGTACGGGTATGTTCTTACAAGTTGGCATTTGATTGTTCAAATAATGAGGCAGAATACGAAGCTCTTATTGCTGGTCTGAAAATCCTTCGGAAGTTGAAAGCAAAGAAGATAGTGGTATATGGTGACTCCGAGTTGGTTATCAAACAGGTGAAAGGCGAATTTCAGGCCAAACATCCTCGTATGTGAGCATATCAGAATGCTGTTCTAGATATCTTAAAGAGGTTTTCAGAACATACTTTGACATGTGTGCCCCGTATTCAAAATGGTGTTGCGGATGCATTGGCTAAGGCAGTAAGCAATATGAAAATACCCATGAATTCCAGCAATAAGTTTGATATATATGTGAAGCATCGTCCTACAGTTCCAGATAATCAAAGGTGTTGGAAAGTTTTCCAAGATGACGAAGAAATCAAAGATTTTCTGCAAATTGAGGGTAAATTCGAAGACATTTCAATAGACACGGAAGCTGAAGTAGTAAATCAGATGGATGCGTTGCAACTCAAGGACAATTACATTCCTAAAGGATTGATTCCTTTGGAAGAATTGTTTGATTAGGATGATGTGGCCCGCAAGCCAACTTTGAGGCCAACACACGAAGGAGTTGAATATGTGAATCTTGGGACAGCTGAAAATCCAAAGTTGGTGAAACTTTCAAAAGCATTGCCACCTAAGGTAAAGAAAGAGTATATCAGATTATTTTCTACGTTTTCTAATGTTTTGCATGGGACTATTCAGATTTGAAAACTTATGACACAAGTATCATTCAGCATACCATTCCCATAAAGCCAAATCAAAAGCCTTTCCGACAAAAGTTGAGAAGAATTAATCCTAAATTGTTGCCATTGATTGAGAAGGAAGTTAACAGGTTGTATAATTCGGGAATCATAGAGCCAATCCGGTTTTCTGATTGGATTTCCGACTTAGTGCCCGTGAGAAAGAAGACCGGCGAGATTCGCTTGTGCATAGACTTCAGAAATCTGAAAAAGGTGTCATTAAAAGACAATTATCCACTGCCCAAAATGGACCACATATTGCAGCGGGTAGTGGGGGCATCAAGGATGTCATTGCTTGAGTTACTCTGGGTATAATTAGATTTTGGTGCACGAAGATGACCGTGACAAGACAACATTTACTACTCCATGGGGTACATTTCATTATGCCAAGATGCTGTTTGGATTGAAGAACGCAGGTGCCACATTTCAGCGAGCAATGGACATGGCCTTTGCAAATGAGAAGGATGTCTTTTTAGTTGTTTATCTTGATGATCTGACCGTGTTTTCTAAATCTGATGAAGAGCATTTGTTTCATTTGACTAAGGTGTTTCAAAAGTGCAGAAAGTATGGCATCTCATTGAATCCGAAGAAGAGTCTTTTTGCTATGAGCGAAGGCAAGCTGCTGGGTCACATCATTTCTAAAGATGGCATTCGTATAGATCCTGCACGAGTGGAAGAAATTCAGCAATTGGAGCAGCCCCGTAGCAAGAAAGAAATTCAGTCCTTCAATGGTAAATTAAATTTTCTGCGTCGCTTCATCCCCAATCTTTCCGAACATCTTAGAGAGATAACCAATATGCTCAAGAAGGACAGCGAGCTCAAATGGACCGAACAAGCGGTGAAGTTTTTTAATTTGGTAAAGGTAATCTTATCTTCAGCCCCAACTTTTATCAGCCCAGATTACACACAGGATTTTATTTTGTTTTCATTTGCTTCCGAGTACACGTTGGCAGTCGTGTTGATGCAAAAGAGAGATGGAGTTGAGAGGCCCATATCTTTTTTCAGCCGCATCATAAGAGACAGAGCACTAAATTATAATATCATTGAGAAGAAAGCATTGGCGCTGATCAAAGCTTTGAAAGATTTCTGGGTATACATATTGAATTCTCATATTTTAGCATATGTTCCCAATGCAGCTGTGAAGGATGTTTTAGTGCAAACGGAACCGGAAGGAAGAAGGGGTAAATGGATCGCTGCACTATTAGAGTATGACGTAGAAATTAAGCCTATCAAGTTGATTAAAGGACAAGGTCTTGCTAAGTTGATGGCTGAAACAAATCTTCACCTCCTTGATATCAATTTAATTGCTGCCTTGTCTGATGAAGATGAAGAAAATTCAGTTCTACAGGTATCCGACATCTTTGTGTCTTCTCCTTGGTATGCTGATATAGTTTATGTGCTTCAAAATTTGTCTTCACCCCCTGGAATGCCTAGAAACAAAGCTAGAACATTGAAACTAAAGGCTGCTAAATTTTGCATTATCAAATCTGCACTTTATTGGAAAGATCCCGGTGGCATATTGCTGAACTGTCTGGTCGAAGAGGAAGCTAAAACAACAGTGGAAGATTTTCATAAAGGTGACTGTGGGGGTCACTTATTTTGGAAGACTACTGCTAATAAGATCTTGAGAGTAGGTTTCTATTGGCCTTCTTTATTTTCTGATGTGTATAAAGCGGTAAAGAGCTGTCATGAATGTCAAATATTTCAAGGAAAGCAGAAATTACAGCCATTGCCTCTCAAACCCGTTGAAATCAGCGCACTATTTCAGCAATGGGGCTTGGATTTTATTGGCGAAATCCACCCAGCATCTTCAGGGCAGCATCGATGGATCTTGACCGCCACAGACTACTTCACGAAGTGGATTGAAGCCATTCCCACCTGGCAAGCCACGGACTCGGTAATTATCTCTTTTCTTGAAAGTAATATCTTGTCACGTTTCGGCTGTCCACATAAGTTGATTACAGATAATGCAACAGCATTCAAATCGAAGAAAATGGTTGATTTTTGCTATAAATATAACATCATCCTGGGTCATTCGACCGCCTACCATCCGCAAGGTAATGGGCTGGCTGAATCTTCGAATAAATCTCTAGTGAACATCATAAAGAAATTGCTGGAAATAAATAAGAAGAGCTGGCACAAGAAGTTAATAAATGCATTATGGGCTGATCGGGTAAGTCAAAAGAAGTCAATTGGTATGTCACCTTTTCAACTTGTTTATGGAGTAGATGCAGTGTTTCCTACCTCACTTAGTGTTCCAGTAGCCAAGCTGTTTCAAGAAGCTGATGGTGAGGAGGATCCTATGCAACGGTGGATCAGTCAAATGATTCATTTACAGCAGACATGAGCAGAGTTTCATCAGAATTCCCTTAAGTTGCAGGAGCGCATAAAGAAAATCTATGACAAAAGGGCCAAATCAGATGAGTTTCAGATTGATGATGTTGTTTTGAGATGGGATGCCCGCAATGAGGACAAAGGGAAACATGGAAAATTCGACAACTTATGGAAAGGTCCTTACAAAATTGCAGCATATCGCAGTCCTAATGCTTTTCTTCTCAAAGAAATGAACGGTGATGAATGTCTTGGTGGGTCGGTGAATGGCCGGCTGCTCAAAAGGTATTATACTTGAGCATTTTCTTCTCTAAATCACTCTCATTGTAATTACCATTTTATTTGCATTCTGCAGCAAGTGTGAAACTGATGTCCCATCTTCAGTTTGGGGCCCGCAGTGAAGGCTATAATTCTGAAAATGGTGATTAGTTGGTGTGAGTTTTGCAAGTTGTTTCAGTCAGTTTATTTTTTTCCTAAAGTGAGTGGGTTAGTGTCAAAGTTAGTCTAGGATTTCAGTCAATTGTCCAAGTCAAATAAATTCGTTTCAATTTGGTCACATGTGTAGAAGTTGACTCCATTTCCCAATGAATAAAGCATTGGTCTGCTCTCTCAGAGGTCTAAGGTTCTTGGTACCTCCAAAGAGCTACCATCCCCATTGGAGCCAATGTTAGAGTCGGTCTTGAGCCATCCATCAGCGATCAAAACTCTTTGCATTTTGCATAGGTAGGTGTCTCATCAGTGTCAATTTTTGGATCCCGTTAGGCATGGCATAACCCTGATGGAGGAGCTGATGTGTTTATACCCCTCTTGGCATTGCTGGTTTAAGTCATTTCAGTCATTAAAGCTCTTTCAAGCTTGTCTTGTCTTCTCTTGAGGTCAATTTCCTAGGTCTAGGGTTTTGGTAAAAAATGTTACAAGGTCATGTGTTTGAAAGTCAATGAGTGTTCAGTAAGCTAGAGGGATGATTGTAAAGGTGTTTCTTCTAAATTTTTATCTGGTACAGTTAATCTTCACCTTGGATTTAAAAACCCTGTTTTTTAAAGCCAAGGTCATTTTTCATTTATTTGTAAAAAGTGATGAAATTTCGAAAGTCTTCAGTGAACAAAATGCAACCCTGATCCCCTTGCCAAGATCCCTAAGATGATCTACCTGCAAAAAGAATCAAGCAAAAGCATTAAATCAGTCAATTTCAAGACAAAAGGAAACCAAAGAGACAACAGCATACAAAGTTTAAAAGTGTCATGAAAAAACATTAGAAAGTGGGTTTGAGCATGAAATTTTTTCAAATGAAACCTATAAAGGCCCAAACTCCCTCCTTGCACTCTCATTGTGTATTCAAAACCCTTGCAAGAGAGATTGGGCGAACTTCCAAGTGAATTGAGGCGAAACTGGTTGAAATCAGGCTCAGGACAGGTGCGTGAACTGTCAAGCTAGGCGCGCGACTTGTTCGGAGGTGCGCGACCCGTCAAAGGGTCTCCCACAGAGAAATTTGGCAACGGGCGCGACCTGTCAAGAGGGGCGCGAGTTGTTGGGCGTGGTGCATGACCCGTCAAACTGTCTTCCCCCAACTCAATTCAAAATTTTCTCAAGCTTCCTTTAATTCATCAAATCGATTGAGGTAGGCTCTTTAAACTTAATGGCTGCTAGTTAGTTGGGAAACATCATGAATGTGTTTGTAATGATCAAATTGTGCAAGAAGAAACACTCCATATGGTTGTATGTACATTTGTAAAAGGTGCTAGGGTTTATTGATGTTTCATTGTTTTTCCCCTTGTAATCATTCTCTTCATTCCCATTTCATTTTCCCTCAATTTCCATGTCAATTTCCCTTTTAAATTTGCAAGGAAAATAAACCCTACCCCTTTCCCTTTAAAAATAAAAAATCAAACCCTAACCCTACCCCTCATAATACCTATGTAAACGCATGAATTTGATGATGCATGTGCAGTGATGTTTGCAGTGTTTTTCCCTAAGTTCCTTGTTTACATGTATCCCATTTTCCTTGTAAAAAATATAAACCCTACCCCTCTCCCAAAACCATCAAAAAAACAAAACACTCAAACCCTTATCTTGCTGCACCATATGCATGTGTAACCACAAGAAATTGTTGGTGAATATGTAGAGAGTTTTGTAAATTTTCCTATTTTCCCCTGTTAATGAATGTATGCATATTCCCATATGTTTACTTTCTATACATGTATTCCCATATGCAATGATTTTTGCAAATGATTTTCCAATATTCCCGATTATAAATATGTATTCCTATTCGCCATAATTGTTTGCAATATTTTCCTTAAATTCCCTGTTATGTTCCTATATTCCTAATTCCTTGTAAAAAAGGTCCCTCCCCAACATTTCCCTCATGTACTTGTCCCCTTGAAACAACATAGAATTCAACACTTTTTACAGGCAGAAACAACAGTACAGTTTGTCCACTTTGCTCCTAAACTATGTCAGAAACCGAAAATTATGAGCAAAGTGATGACCAATCATCAGCTGCAGAAATTGAGGAACAGAGGCGGCCTCGTAAGGGTGGTAAGGGTGGACATCATAAGCGAGAGGATCCCACCTCTTTGACAAAGTTACAAGCTTGTCCTATGGCAGTATCATGTTTCCAGTACATGTCTTGCTACGAATTTTGCGAGAGGATCTCTCGGATTCAACACCACTGAGAGTTGGCCCGCCTTTTTGTTTTACACTTGCATGATGGACATGTCAACCTTGCAGGGGTAAACTTTACATTGACACCCGAGGTGATCTCACAGGCTACAGGGATACCTAATGTTGGTGAGGTGTTGAATAAGCGCAAGATGTTAGATTTTGTTTACTTTGAGCCTTATGTTCGGCCACCATTCATGAGACATCTGGCAGGTGTGTTTCCATTCAGGTTTCTTAGAAGCGAGTATGCTCCCATGGTGAAGCTCATTATGCATTATTTTACTTGTGAGGGAAGATTTTCACTGGTGTACTCATATCATATTCGCCTCTTGATGCACTTCACCCGAGTGAGGATGATGAACATCCTGGTTTTCTTCTTTCAGAACATTCAAAAGATGGTGCCCACGTTGAAGAGGAAGACCTCGGCACAACAGTACAGGAGCCTTTACCATCATGGTTTGATTCAGCTAGTAGTATTGCATCAGTTGACTCAGCAGGGCATCTCATGGGAGGAGTTCATCTCTCGTGAGTTTTTCACAGTACCATCACTGCCACATCCTGAGGTTGTTCACGAGCAGGGAGGACCATCACATCAGCATGACATCCCTGTTACTAGACATGTGAGCTCCTCACCTCAGGTCACCTATCAGAGAGGCCCATGGGCCTTATTTGCAGCAGCTCGGTGAGTACTTTCTCCACGCCAGGTGGAAGGGGTCTCGCCTTCTTCATCAACACCGTGAGTGTTATCTCCACACTAGGTGGAAGGGGCCTCGTTTCCAACAGCAGCATAGGTATCAAAGAGGGGCAAGCAGCCCATGATTGAGGAGAGATTGCCAGGTGATCCAGTTATTGATCTTGACGTCGGTTCTCCTAGCACAGAGCTCAAGGATATCATCCGAGAGCAAAGTACCGAGATTCAGTCGCTACAAACGAAATTGTTGATGGAAAAATGGATAATCATCTATTTAGAGCAGCGAAACAAACAATTGGAGGATGAGAACAAGCTATATGAGCTGAAGAAAATTCGTGAAGACCGGGAATTGGCTCGTAGGAGACCCGGTGACTTGAGACCCATAGATCGAGAATCTATGTTTATTTGGGATAATGCTCATTTGAAAAGGTTGTTGGCTAAGGCCAATCAAAATAAAAAACTGCTGAGTAACATGAAAAATCATTATTGGGCACGGATGGAGGTGTGCAAAGCAAAGATTAAAGTGCTTCAAAGGCGGTTGGCAAAGGCACTAAAACAGAGAAAAAGGCCCGATCACCTCCGTATCTTGGCTGAGGCTTCCTTGAAGGAGCATAGCACTAAATAGCTCAGCCACAGCACAAATTGCAAAAAATTTTGAGCATTTTGGGTCATTTTTGGTATTTTTTGGCAATTTACAGGTTTTTGCTCATTAACGGGTCTCACCCTCGGTGAGACCCTTCGTCCCAGCAACTCCATTTGACAAAAACTCAACATTTCCAGATTTTTCATGCAAAGTTACATATGCACATGGATGGATTTGAGATTTTGTGAAGTTTTGGGCCTCCAAAAAGTCAAAAAACATGCAAAATTTGACTTTCTGCCACCTTTCTGAACTTCAGAAAGCTGTCTTGGGAGAATTGATTTTTGACAGGGAAAATGAACTCCAAATCCAAAAATTCCAGTTGGGTTGGAACGTAGACTCACACACGTTTCCAACAAGCCTACACTTGGCCAATTTGGCCACCTAGAAGTGCCCCAAACATGGCTCCAAAGGGCCACGACATGTCAGGCAGGGGGCGCGACATGTCAGGCAGAATTGCCCAGAAATGCACTGTACAGCCCAGAAAACCAGGGAAAATTTTAAGAACCCCCCCCTAAATTTATAAGTATAATAAATGGGAGAATCTCCATGGTATATAGGAAAAATGGAAGGCGATTTTATCAATAATATAATATGTATATATAATTTTTTGGCAAATCTCTCACCAAGCATGACGAATATTTTAGTCAATTATAAAATCTTGTAAGATCTTGGTATTACCATGGGTTATCATAAACTTGGAGCTTAGAAATTACTATTAGTAATTTATAAAAATTAATAAAATTAATAGTTGATTTTTATTTTATTTTTTATTTTAACCAAGCTAAAATGTTTAACATACATTAAATTACAACATCCATTTTTACGCTTGAATCACCAAGCCCCGAGAGGGATCAACTATTTTTTCACTCTATGCTAGTTTGCATATCACTATATTTGATACCTATCAGGGGTTAGTATATCTAGAGTAAATATGGATCTATGCTCGTTTAATTCCCCCATTTAAATAGGCTACATTCCAGGTGAATACCATGGGTCAATACCATGTGCCATTTTTATTTTTATTAATACTAATATTGGGGTTAATAATGTTTTTTTGCATTGTATTAATAACAATCTAGTCCATGGTATTTGTCCCATAGCATTTTTCTCATAGGTTTCACCTAAATATAGCACATTTTTTGAGTGTTCGTAAATATAAGGTGACTTATGGAGTAAATATAAAAAAATGTTTTGTTTGTTTACCATACCTTTCGTTTATTTATATTTTTATTAATTTCCCATACCTCTTTTACAAATATGGTATTTGGCCCATAGGATTCACTTAAATAAAACCTCTTTCTTGAGCCTTCATAATTAGAACCAGGGTTATGGACAAAATATAAAAAGATGTTTTATTTATTTACCATGCGTCTAGTTTATTTATATTTTTATTTATTTACCATACCTTTTGAGTAAGTATAAAAAGACGTTTTATTTATTTACCATACCTCCACTTTACTTATATTTTTATTTGTTTACACCCTTGCATGTTTATA
>APFE030259869.1:0-20096 GCA_000404065.3 Pinus taeda
GAAGTCGATCAAGGAGACCAACCTGGGATCCAACGCTGTTTGTTGTGGGAGAAGTGTCGCTCCTGTCCTCTAGCTCTGGCTGGTCGCTATCCTTGCGCTTCACGCATGGACACCTGCACAAATGAAGAACAACCCACAAACAAGCATAAAATCCGAAATCGTACAGCTATATATCAGTCAAGCAGGATATAATTCAAATATTACTAGCAGAACATATGAATGAAACCATAATAACAGTCGCTTATCATTAATAGAAAATAGAGAAGAATTACAACCACTTAAGGCTTGACACTGCAAATCTCCTCTAGCTGGGTCGGAAGTCAGTCTGACATGTCATGCAAAATCACTTTCTCTCTCTACAATCCGGCAGCATAACCTCTCTTTCAGTTCTTAGCTCAATACTATTTCTCTCAAAAAACTCTAGCACTTCTTCTCCAAAAATTTGCACTCGAGAACTAGCTTGCAAAAAACTAGCCTGTTCATTATGGGGAGACAGGCCTTTATAGATGGGGGGAGAGGAGATATGCATTGTATGTGGACACATTCTGAGTTTTTGGTAATGTCCCATAATAGCCATTGAGTTGAGTTGCCTTGGATAGAAAAGCCGACGGTCGACTGCTTTTGTGGGCTTTTTCCTTCAGGGAACTGGGTGAGTCACGGAGGAAAAAGCATTCTAGCATGTGCTGGCCAAAAATCATGCCCAAATTGTGTGGCGCGGGTCGTGCTCTGGGACAGAGCGTCTATGGGCGCGCCCTCTTTGTAGGGACTGAGCCATTGGCGCGGGTTAATACACTGTGGACCCGCGCTAATGGGAAAAAGGCATTTTCCAAGGTTAATCTTCAGAGGGTGTCTTCAGGGTTTTTGAACTTCATACTCAGGAGACCTCAATGCAAGTGTTTTCAAGTTATGTCACTGGTCACAGGTCCGTAAATGTGTGACAGCGGGGGCGTAACAAGGACGGTGACCAACGGTGACAAATTACTGCGTAACACCCTTCATGTGAGGAGCTTATCCCTTTGAAGGAGGACTCTATCCCTTCATAGGTGGACTTGTAACCTCCTTCCTCTGCACTATAAAATGAAGCATTGGGCTGGTTACTTGGGGGGTTGAAAGCTGAATATTTTTTTAGATGAAATGCTGCTGGAACTTAGTCTTCTTATTTGAGCTTTTAGGAGGAGAGATTACATACCTCTTTGATCTCATTAGGAAGAGTGTAAGGCTTGTCAAAGTAAAGGAGATTCTTGTTTTGGACCCTAGGAAGAGCTTGTTCAACATCAAGGCTGAAAAGGTTGTAAGGTTCTTCTACTTCAAAGTTAATACAAATAAGTTTTTTTTTCTCAATAAGTTGTTGTTTCATGGTTTATTTTATAGATTTCTTGGTCACCATAATGGACATGATTTATGATATTAGCTATGCAGGTGTTATTTGATGTTTGCTTGTTTCTGATTGTAGGTTCTCAAAAGGAAACTCTTTCGAATGGTTGAAGGATGGATACTACAAACTAGCGTTGGACTTAAGGAAGGGTATAAACACCTCTATAGTTTTTATTTATGAATCGTATATGTTTAGAGAAAGATAGATTTGTTTGTCTTGCTTGTTGCTAGACTATCTTCTGATACTGGGGAGATCGGCCTTGTCCGCAAGATCGATTTATCCAGCCAACATTCGCGGATCTCAAGATTCATGTAATATGGCTTATAATATTTATTGGGTCCGGTCCATCGGATCGCATGTATGCATGTACCATAACCCCACTCCATTAGGCTGCTCTGATTGTGATATCATAATTGCTCATTGCAATAATCCTAGGGCTGTTGTATGTGCTTCTGCAATCCCTGATAGTGATCCGGTGATGTAATATGGCTCGTCGATCTGTGCGCTTGATTGATGGTCCAAGTTAACTCTGCCAATCGTCATTGCAACTTTCATGAGCTCTACACCAATAACCATTGATCATTGTCGCATCCCCTATGTGGATCTCACCGATCCCGACCAAAGGTCATCTCCGATTGCAATCCACTACTCAGATCTGGACTGTTGATCGACCAAATATGATGGCTACTGTGTATTGTGTTGTTACGCCTCCAATACTCTATTTTGTTCATGATTTCATGGGTTTTGAGCCTCTCGATAGTGTTTCTCCCCCCCGTTAAGGGTGTTTCCTCTTCGTTAACTTTAATCCTTTAAAATATTTTGATCTTTGGCATGACTTTTATAGAGTTTATGAAGACTTAGAGAGCATTCTTAGATCCATTTGGATCACGCCTTCCCACTAAAAAAGGATTTTGGACCACCAAAATTTTGGTTTCATGCATCAATTAGGTGAGGGTATTGCTACCTCACTTGTTCAATCTCTATCCATTTTGTACTGCTAGGTTTTGAACCTTTGAGTCCAATCCTTAGGTACTCAACATCTCCTCTACGCATTGTCCTCACCTTCCTGTCCAGAATTGTATCTTCTTGCAGCTCATTGAGGTATTTAGGCAACAGATCATCAATGGAAGGAAATTGACTTTGCTCTTCAGGATCTTCAATTAATGAAGGTTCAAACAGTCTTAAATTTTCTTCATTTACTACTGAATAGATGTGCATGTATGCTGGCAGATCAAGGCATAAAGCATTCTCACTAATTTTTCAAGTACCTTAAAAGGCCCATACCTTATTGGCTTCAACTTCTTTCCTTCACCTTGGATTGTGTCCTTGCTGATATACAACCATACTTGATCGCCAACTTGGAAGCTATGCTCCACCCAATGTTTATCATGCCTCGCCTTATATTTGCCTTGGCTCTTTTCCAATTATTCCCGCACTACCTGGTGAATATCTTGGATCTATTCAATGAATTCAGTTGCTTTATTCACATCATTGTGTCCAACAACTGCTATATCTTGTTCAAAAACAAAATCCAAGGGAGAGCTTGGTATAAAACCAAAACAGGTCTCAAAAGGAGATATTTGTGTAGAAGAATGTTTAGCATGGTTGTAAGCATGTTGCACATAACGTAAATGTTCATCCCAAAGCTTGGGATGCTTGCTGCAATAACCCCTGAGCAACTGGATCACTGTCTGGTTGACTACCTCTGTTTGGCCATCTGTCTATGGATGAAAGGTTGTGCTTTTCTTCAGTCTAGTGTCCATTAATTCCCACAGACTTGACCAAAACTTCCCAACAAATCGAGAGTCTCGATCAAATACTATGGAAGTGGGTAACCCAAAATGCACCTAGACATGTTGAAAGAACAATTTCATTGTTTATTCAGTTGTAATTTGCTTATTACAAGGTATTAGAACACACTTTTTTGCTGAACCTGTCCACAATAACATATAAATAGTCATGTCCTTTTCTAGATTTTGGCAATCCCCCAACAAAGTCCATGGAAACACTCTTCCAAGGACGGGAAGGGACTGGCATTGGAGTGTATAAGCCTAGTTTTCTATCGTTGGCCTTGCTTTTCGCACACATGGTACACCCTCTTACATATCTAGAAATTGTTTCATGCATTTTTGGCCAATAACAGTATCTTTGTAGTTGTGCAATTGTTTTGCTGACACCAAAATGACCTGATATCAGGGAAGTATGTGCTTCCCTAATTATGTTAATTCTCTCTGTTTGTGGAATGCATAACTTTCCCAAATGATACAAGAGTTGGTCCTTAATATAATAATCCAATTCTTCTACCTTTTTTCCATTACTTAAAGTTGCATATACATATTTGAAGTCTATATCTTGAGCATATTGTTCAATGTAGCTTTCATGCATTACTGAGTTATGCTTAAGTATGGTAGATGCATTTATGATCGGTTTGGAAAACATATCTACAACTTTATTGTGTATGCCCTTTTTATATCTAATGACTAAATGAAACTACTGTAGGAAACCCATCCACCTATAGTGGCTGGACTGGTGCAACTTAGTTTGTGAGTGCAAGTATTGAAGTGGTTGATGATCAATGTGTATTACTGTTTCTTTGCCCATTAAGTAATGTTTCCACTTCTTTACACTCTGAACTAATGCATATAATTCTTTATCATATGTAGGACAATTAACTACTGCAGAATTAAAAGTCTCAGAATGGTAGCATATGGGTTTACCATGCTGCATCAACACTGCTCCCATGGCATAGTCACTGGCATCGGTTTTGATCTCAAATGGTTGTTGAAGATTTGGCAATGCTAGTATTGTTGTTGTACTAATTTTTTTCTTTCAAGGTGTTGAAGGCTTTATGCTATTTTCCTCCCCACTGAAACACCTTGTTCAATCCTGTCAATGCATGTAAGGGAGCTGCAATTAAGGAAAATTTAGCAATAAACTTTCTCCAATATTGTGTTGCCCCTAGGAAGCTTCTAACTTCGGTAGCAGACTTGGGTTTAGGCCAGTTTACAATGACTACAACCTTAGAGGGATATATCTTCAATTCACCACCCCTTACATTATGACCCAAATAATTCAAAGATGTTTTACCAAATTCACACTTTGATAATTTAACATAGATATTTTCTTGCTTTAAAACATCTAGGGTCTGCTTTACATGCTTTAAATGTTCCTCCCATGTTTTACTAAATACAAGAATGTCATCCAAATATACAATTACAAAATCATCGATAAAAGGCTTGATCACATCATTCATTACTCTCATGAAAGTGGCAGGAGAATTAGTTAAGCCAAAAGGCATAACTAGCCATTCATACAACCCTTGCTTTGTTTTGAAAGTAGTCTTCCATGCATATTGCTCTGCTACTCTGACCTGATGGTAACTACTACGTAGGTCCAACTTGGAAAAGTAAACAGCCTCTTTCAGCTGATCCAATAGATCATCTATGTGAGGAAGGGGATAACGATTCTTGATTGTTATTTTATTCAGTGCTCGGTAATCAATGCACATCCTCCACGAACCGTCCTTCTTTTTGACCAACACGATTGGAGATCCGCATGGTGATGTGCTTGGTCTTATGAACCCTTTCTCAAGCAACTCCTGTACGTGCTTCTTGATTTCTGCATTCTCTAAAGAGGATAACCTGTTGTTACACAATATTTTGTCACCGTCCCTGTTACCCCTTCTCTCATACATTGGAGGACCTATTTCGAGACCTGTGAGAAGTGACATGACTTGAAAACACTTGCTTTGTATCCCTTAAAATATGTACTCTATATGCCCTGAAGACACCTTCTGCAAAATACCCAAAAATATAGCCCTTTTTCCATTGGCGCTGTTCCACAGTGTATTGCTCGCACCAATGGGGTAAATCCTCCAAAGAGGGCGCGCCAGCTGGCGCTCTATCTCAAAGTCGCACTAGCGCCAACCCAGTTGGGTAAAGTTTTTAACCATCAAACTTCCGAAGGTTCCTTCCACCTTATCCATAAGTTAATTCTAGTTTGAATTGGTTTAGTTGGGCTTCGTATCTCCCAAGGAGGGAAGTAGTTCTCCACCTCTCATGGAAGCTTCCTTATGATAAGGACAATCCCATGAATTAAGTGGGTGGTCTTATCTACTCCTCCCATCTCTATATAAGCTTGTTCTTTCCCATTTGACAAGCTAGTTGGTAATTCTTGGTTGATAATTCTACTTTTCAAGCTCCCAAAGTCAGAGGATTGCTAAGCTCATCTTGCAAGAGGTCTTGCGTATCCCTATGAGGCTAAATCTTTAAGGAGGAGATCCATGTCCAAGTGATCAAGGAGAGAGAGGCTTATTCCCATCCCTACAAGCTTTGCAAGGCATGTGTTGCTGATTCACCCAGCCAAAGGAGGATTTGATGTCAGAACTTGGTTTTATTCTCTTTTGTTTTATCAATAATAATAGACGACTATCATTATGGTTCCACTAATGTGTCTTTAATATGATGTTTATTCATATTCACAGAGATCGTGAGGATTGTGACCAACTAAAGCGAAAGAATGGAAGCGACGACCCTTCTACAAATATAAGAGTTGGATTCGAGGTAGGCTCTCATCTTGGCCTTTATTTTGCAATTAGGAACCCGTGTGTTAGCGTTGTTTGATTGTTGCTAGACCTCAGTTAGGCTAGTGGGATCACCTTTGTCTGCAGAGGGGATTTACCTACACAACAATTTGGCGACTCCGCTGGGGAATTGGCTTTGCCTTGTTTGTTTATCTTGTATTGTTGTTTGATTTGTAAAATATTAGACGGAGTCTAAAGTCTGGCCAGATAGCCTTCAAAACGCTATTGCTTTGCATTAGCGAAGTAGATCAACGCTACTTCAGTCTATCTCCGATTTGGTTTGCAAACTGAACGACTTGGGACTAGCCTTGCTCCTTGATTGTTTCCTTGGTTTCTCCCGCTTGTTTTGCTTTCTAGGTTGGATACCTGTGTTGTTTTTGCCTCTTGAAAGTACTTAGGTATTGTTGGTTTAGCCTTGGCTCTTGTGTTTTTTATCTTCCATAGAAAAATCGACTGGTGCTAGTTTATAGCGTAACAGTCGCACCAGTTGGCACAAGTTGCACATTGACAACCCGCGCCAATCCTGAAAGGCGCCAGTTGCAGCCTGACAGTCGCGTCAGGCCTGTAAACTTTTGAAGTTTGCTTGGTTCTTCATTTTTTGAGCTTTGGTTTCATCCTAAGTGCCTTTATCAGACTAATTTGGTGTGTTGGAGTGTGATTTGACTGGTTTCGATTGCTACCCTCTGGATGTTTGCTTTTTTCTACCGATTTCGCATTTTTAGCCATAGGGCATCTAGTGGCCTTGTGAATCGAGCCTTCCTAAGGTGTTTCAATCTTTTTGTTGTCCAGTCAACCCTCTTGCTTGCTCCTTTACACTTGTTTGGTAGTCATGAATCATTTCGTTGCGTTATTTAGGTGATTTGCTTCGTCTTCACTTGAATTCCCCTTCGTCTCACTTTGAGCCCAGATCACACGGCTCATTGTTGTCTTTGGGACCTTTTTTTTTATTCTTTGGATGTTTGATTTGTGTTTTGAGGAACTGAACGTGTGTGTATTGGTTGGAATTTGTTAGTGCTATTTCTCAAAAAACTCTTTAGTGCATTTTGCCATTATTGAAAAAGAAAATCTCTTTTGCCTTGAAACAATTAATGAAAGTTAGGACTTTTCATTTTGATTAGTGGATTAGTAATCTTAAAGAAAAGTTTAGTGATTTTCATTAGTTGCATAAGGGAAACTCTTTGTTGTTTGTGATCGTTTTGTTTGCATGAAATCTCTCTAAACTCTTTTGTAATTAGCATTCATCGAATGGAATGACCTGTTTTGGCATATAGAGTGCATTTAGGGATTTTGAGAAATTAGATACGGTAGGACCTGAAAACCGAAACTTAACGCAAGATCAACTTTAAAATAAATAGAATGAACTTAAAAACACATTGGAACATAACGCTCATATTCTAGAGGTCTAGGCTAGAGATGTGCTCCGGCGTCGTTAAACCTAGTCACTTTTGTTCTCGCATTAAGGTTGGGTGATTCTTCCTTGTGTGATTCAACTGTGGTCTAGTACAGACTTGTGCTCCCACGTACTGTCGCGGATATATGGGGAGACTCCACTAGGTTATCATCCTTGATCCATAGGAAGCCGTGTCTGCCGCCTTACAGCCCGTAACGCACCGAACACAACATTTGGGAAGATCGACTGCCGTACGAAAATTCCTTGGCTTTCATATGATTGCTAAGGTGTATATGACAGTTTTACAGATTGTTTGGTAAACCCCTTGCCTAGTTTCTCCAGAGCAGTCACTTTTTGATCCTTTTCGGACTCCTTAAAAGAAAAGGCTCTATTGAGCATTTGTCACTTCGGGCTCATTAAATATTCGAAGGTGACTAGAGTCATCTTTTGTCCTTTTCTTGACTCTTAAAACATGAAAAGGTCAAGTTGTGTCCTAATGTCTTAAAAATTTATTTGGCCACGATTACATTTACCTTGTTAGATCTTGTTTGCGCTAGTTTTGGGTAGGGTCTTTTATCGTTAGCTTGTCTAGGATTTTTGTTTGATTCAATCATCTTGGCGGATCCATCGATCCCGCCTCTCGTCCTGAGTGACCAAGGGTCTCCTTCTTCTGCTGCTCCTGAGACACCGGTTTGTGGTGACACTTTCCCTGTTATTCCAAGTGTCCAACCGTTGAACTCTCGTGCTCCAGAGGACGAGATTTATGACTTATTTTGGAACCCTATTTGGGAGCCTTATGAAGAGGATTTTCCCTCTACTCCTATTGGTGTTTCATCCCCGATGGTTTCTTTCGATATGGAAGACACATCTCCTGTATCAAGTGGAACACCCGTTATGTCGAGTATTGAGACTCCCATCCCGGCCACATCCCCGGTTATCTCTACACCCTACACTGTTACACCTCACGGTATCACAGTGTCGGCGCGCTATAGATCTCTAAGGGATGTTATGGGTTCTGCGAGTTCCTCTTCTATGTGGGATAATAACATTGTTCCCACTACGGGACCTTTTGTTTCCCAAGTTCACCATACCGCTGTCACGTCAGTTCCGACCAATCCGACCATTTGTGTCACATCATCGACTCCAGTTGCTAGTGTTGTTACGACATCTTCCGTCTTAACTACTGTTGCCGGCCCATCTCGTGGCCCGGTACGTAGTGATCAATCGACACATGCTGCCAGAGTTGTTCATCCTGCAAGCGGTGCCCTGCCTTCTTCTGATGCCATTTCAGCAGGGGGGCATATTCTCAGTACTTGCATGCTGTCCAAAATCCAGGCAGGCAAGGCCCTTATTATGATCCTGTCAATCATTATTTATATACCTCCTTGCCAGCCCAACCCGCTGTAGAAGGTACCATTCCATTGAATGTGGCTTGGGGTACCACTGGTTATGGTGGTGGCTAGTTCCGTCCGGGTCAAGGGCAGCCATCTCAAGGACCATCATACCAAGGTCAACTATCCTACACGCAACCTAATTATGGGTAGCAGTATTATGGCCAAACCTATCCAGGGCAACCTGGAGGCTCACAAGGACAACCCTACCAGGGAAAAACTTTGGCCTCTGTTGGTCCGTCTTATACATATCTTGGGAAACCTTCTGGAAACCTGGGACAACCTTACATGCAGCAAGGACAACCCGGAAACCAGCAAGGTTACCCTTCTGGGCAAGGTGTCCAGCCTTACATGCAGCAAGGCCAGCCTACTGCTCAGCCTAGTCAGCCATCTGGTCTACAAGGACAACCTTCGGTTGCGCAAGGACAACCAAACCCCCAGCAAGTTCAACCTTCTGGGCAAGTAGGTCCGTCTCAGATCCAACCAGGACAACCTTCCGGCCAGATGGCCCAACCTCAGTCTTAGCAAGGATATCTCTCTGGGGCGGCTCAACCGGGTATGCAGATGGTTTCTGCTTCTCAAGCTCAACCCGGTTACCAACCCCAGAATCACACTGGTCTCCAACCACAAGGTGGGTACCAATCCCAACCTTCTTATCAAATGCCGCCTAGTTCCTAGGCTCAATATGGAGTCCAGAAACCATATGGATACCAGCAGCCCCAGGGGCAAAATCAATTTGCCCCGTATCAAAATTACCAACAACAGCAGGCCACCCCTTATCAAAATTATCAGCAACCCAATGTTGCTCTTGCAGGACAGTATGGTAACCAATGGGGCGCTGGGGGGCAGAACCAGAATCAACCATCTGGTTACGGATATAACCCTTATGGACAAAGTTCCTATGGACAAGGTCCTTTTGGACTTGGTCCGTCCGGACAAGGTCAATGGGGACAACTAGCAACTGGATGGAATTCTAGCCCTACCTCATATCCGCAGATGTCCTTCAACCCGCAGCTACCATTTCTAGCGACGTTGGAACTGCCCGACGTGTCGAAGTTAACGAATGATCCTATTTTGCATAATCCACAATGGCCACCAGTTCCAACTAAGATACCCGACGATTGTCCCAAATTCGACGGCAAGGTTGGAGAGGATCCTCAAGCCCATGTAATGACCTACCACCTTTGGTGTTCGTCCAATTCATGGCTTGATGATTCAGTTCGACTTTGCCTGTTCCAAAGGACTCTCACCGGCTCCGCCGCTAAATGGTATATTGAATTGACCCGTGGGTCTTTTCAGGATTTCAATTCATTGGCTATGGCATTCCTCACTCATTTTCAGTTACCCATTCGGTACGAGACAGGGACCCATCTCCTTACGTCTCTCAAGCAGGATACGGCTACGCACATCTCTGATCATATACATGAATGGAGAAGGCATCGTCGGTTGATCAAGTTTTGGATTCCTGATCAACTCCTCACCGATTGGTTCACAACTTCCTTTGTCCCTAAGATTGCACGGGACATTGCTATGGGAGCCTGTGTGACTGAAGAGAAAGCGATCGCGCGTGCTCAGTACCTTGACTTAGTTTATTCTCAGTCAGGTACTTTATATGAGTATTTTCCTGATGCCCCGAGACCCGGTACATCCAAGGCTCCACCAAAACCATCTGTTGATGGAGTTATTGGTTCTGTGAATCCGTCATCCAAAAAATCATCCTCGAACCCTGGGAAGCCAAAGTCTAATGCTTCTAGTGAAAACACTTCTCAGTGTGGTTCAAATTCTGGAAGTACTTCCGAGGTTAACGCTGTCCAGTCCACCACGATGAGTAAGGCCTCGAAAGGAAAGAAAAAGGGGAAAGCAAAGAATAAGTTTGAACAACCTAAACAGGATTCCTCCAAACCTCCATCTGAGGAAGGAGCTAAGCGCAAACCCAAATATCCTTGTCTCATTTGTGATGAGGATCACTACACTAAAGACTGCCCAAGGCGGTCCGAAGTTAATCGTTTGTTGAAAGGCGTTCCTGGGATTCCAGCAGTTCTTAAAGAACCTTTCCCCTCTCAACAGACGCAAATGGTGGCTGATCCTTCTTCGTCTTCTTCTCCCTTTGGTTCCCAAGTCTTCATGGCTGGATCCATTCCCATTCATGTAACGACTCGAACAAAGGAGCATCCATCGTCCGCCGGGAAGGAGCCTGAGGTTCCCTGAAGCGCTCCTTCGTCCAGCTCTGGTCCTCTCCATATCGAGAGACCAAGTACTGAGACGACCATCTGACCCCCTCCCAAAGGAGTACTCAGGAGATCATCTTACAACCCAAATGCTCGTGCTGCTTAGCACTACAACATAGTTGAGGACTTAGCGCAGGCTCCGTCGGCTATGTCCGCCTTAGAAGTTCTCCAGAGCTGCCCCCCTCAGAGGAAGTCCCTGCTATCGGCCATCGGTGGCATCGACCCGGCAGATTCAGATCTGATTACCTTTGATCTCGAGAGCCATGTCCCAAGGCTGCCTCATCAGATCTCCTTTCTTATACAAGTAATCATCAATTCAAAAACGATCCATCGTACAGTTATTAATGAGGGCACGTTAACTTGCATCATGTCTATTGCTTGTTGGAAAGCGATCGGGTCTCTGACTCTGAGCCAGTCTCCTACAACATTGGAAGCCTTCGATGGGAGAGAATCTCGTCCCTTTTGTATTCTTCAACGATTACCGATCACTTTAGAAGGGAAAACCATTGAAGTAGAAGTTGAGGTCGTTGACGTAAATCTTACTTACAACCTCCTTCTAGGCCGGAGTTTGACGTATGCCATGCGTGCTGTGGCTTCATCCCTCTTCCGTGTCATTCATTTCCCTCACTAGGGGAAAATTGTCATGGTAGACCAACTCTCCTTCTTTGCTTCTTCTTCTGAAGGAAATGTACCTTTCATGGAGCATACCTCCATCCCATTCGAGAGTGTGGGAGCCGGGCTCTTCAAAGACCCCGCCCTCATGGGTGTTTTCTCACTCCCACCTCCTGACCTCGCCTCCATCAGTATGATTTCAGTTCGTTCTGATCCTTGGGTCCTTCCCCCCATCGACCAGGTAGAATCGTGGGGCGAGGAGATGCCGTTGAGTCCCGCCGAGCTCAACTACATCGAAATCGTTGCTGTATCGGCTCCTCCTGCTGAACCTGCTTATATAAGCGGAGCTCTTGACTCATACAACTATTCCCCTTGGCTTGGAGAATGTGCCTCCTTGGATCCATTAAAGGAAATATTTCCTTCCGACGAAGCCATCATAGAGACCATGTCTCTCGAGGAACCTCCGTGGTCCCATCTTCACCATCGTTCCTCGTTTCTCCCTACCCTTCGGGAAACGTTGGCTTGTCTCGAGCAGTTTGCTCCGTGTCTCCCTTCACAACCTCTTCAGACGCCTATTCAGGTCTATCAAGTATCATCTGAAGGGACTCTGGGGAACATTACGCAGAACCAACCTATCGACATCTCTATTAAACCAGGGATTGTCGAGAACATCTATATAGGAGTCACTTGCACTCCTGAGGAAATTCAAATCTATATAGCGCTTTTTCGCGAGTTTCGTGACGTCTTTGCATGGTCTTATGAAGAGATGCCCGACATTGATCCAAACAGTGTAGTGCATGAGATACCTACGTATCCAGGAGCCAAACCTGTTCGTCAGCATTTGCGCCCCGTTCACCCCCGCAAGGCCGCAACTATCAAAGCGGAAGTTGAAAAACTTCTTAAAGCTGGTTTCATTTACCCTATCCCACTCACAGATTGGGTCTCTAACATTGTCCCTATGGATAAAAAGCAGGGTACTATTCGTGTCTATGTCGATTATCGCGATATTAACCGAGCCTGCCTGAAAGACAACTACCCCACACCTTTCATTGACCAACTCATTGATGAGTGTGCCGGGAGTGAGATTTATTCCTTTATGGATGGATTTTCTGGCTACAACTAGATTAATATCGCGCCCGCTGATCAACACAAGACAGCCTTTATCTGTCCATGGGGAACTTTTGCTTATAAAAAGCTCCCTTTCGGTCTCAAAAATGCCGGAGCCACTTTTCAACGTGCGATGTCTTATGCCTTTCATGATATCAGGCACATCGTACAGCCTTATCTGGATGACCTTCCCGCTCATTCGGCTAAGCGCCAAGACCACCTGTCACATCTCCATGAGATGTTTCTCCGTTGTCGACACTACAACATCCGACTTAACCGGCATAAATGTGTCTTTTGTGTAGAATCTGGCCGACTTCTCGGGTTTATCGTCTCCCGAGAGGGCATCCACTTGGATCCCCTTAAAGTCGAAGCCATTTTGAATCTTCCTCCCCCTGCTTCTTTGTGGCAATTGCAAAGTTTGCAGGGTAAAGCAAGTTTCTTATGATGATCTATCCCGAATTATGCCGAAGTGGCAAAAGGTTTCACGCGGTTACTCAAGCGCGACACCCTGTTTCGATGGGATGCCATAGCTGAGGAGTCTTTTGCACATCTTAAAACTCTTTTGGATTCTGCCCCTTTGTTACGGCCTCCGAATTATCATCGTGATTACACGTTGTATTTGGCCACTGCTGATACCACCATCGGTATGGTTATGGTTCAGGATGACGACGATGGTATTGAACACGTTATCTACTACCTTAGCCGCAACTTGTTAGATACGGAAACTCGATATGCTTATGTCGAGAAGTTGGCCCTCGCTGCTGTTTGCGCTGTTCAAAGTTTCCATCATTACATCTTGTTGCGTACAACGACAGTGATTTCCGATTGCAACCCTATGACCTATATTCTGTCACGTCAGTTGCTGGGGGACAAATACTTGAAGTGGATAGTCATCCTCCAAGAGTTTGACTTGGAATTTACTGCTGCCAAGTCTAAGAAATCACTTGTCTTCGCTGAGCTGTTGTGTTCTTTGCCATCTACTGCTGCCTCCTCTCAGTTAGAGGATTCCATTCCAGACGAAACTCTCTTCCTCATTAGCAACCTTGATCCCTGGTACGGGGATATTATTGTCTACTTGCAAACGTCTTCCTTCCGTCCCGAGACCTCTAAGGAGGCTCGTCGACGGATCCGACATCAAACCCAACCATATCGCATTGTTGGGGACACCCTGTACCGTCTTGGTGTTGATTCTGTTCTTTGCCGATGTTTGACTTTTGAAGAAGCAGAGAGAGTTCTGAATGACTGGCACTCAGGTGCATGTGGCGGTCACATTTCTAGATATGCCACCGCATAGAAAATCCTCCGTGCTGGCTATTTCTGGCCCTCCATTTTCAAGGATTGCATTCTTGCTGTCCATTCATGTCATGAGTGCCAGATTTACCAATGGAAGATGCGTGCACCCCCTGCTCCACTGCACCCCGTTGTAACCGTCGGCCCTTTTGCCAGATGGGGCATCGATTATGTGACCTGTAACCCTCGCTCGGCCGGGGGGCATGGGTACATCATCGTTGCTGTTGATTATTTCACGAAATGGGTTGAGCCGATGCCTACATTGTCAGAAGACGGTCACACTGTGGTGCAGTTTCTGTTTAACCATGTTATTTCACGGTTCGGAGTACCCCAAGCCATCGTCACTGATCACATAAAACATTTTTGTAATCACATGATGACCGAGATAACAACCCAGTTGGGCCTTAGGCATGATAGTTCGACCCCGTACTATCCTCAGGCAAACGGTCAAGTGGAAGATGTGAATAAGGTTTTGGTCACGATGCTTCAAAGAACTGTTGGCATGCATAAGTCCAATTGGAATTTGATGTTGTTCTCTGCTTTGTGGGCCTACCGTACCTCTGTGAAGGACGCCACTGGTTTCACTCCTTTTCAATTAGTTTACAGACTGGAGGCGACCCTTCCTATTGAGTGCGAGATTCCTTCATTAAAGATAGCCGTGAAGTTGCTCCCTGATACTACTCTAGTAGAAGAGCGTCTTCTTTACTTAGAACGGCTGGATGAGACTCGTCGTCTAGCCTCCCTAGCTATTGAAGCTCAGAAGAAGCGAGTGAAAACTCACTTCGATAATACTGTTAACCCCCGCTCTTTCATCGAGGGAGACCTAGTATTTCTCTATGATCAAGCTAACGATAAGCTGGGAGCAGGAAAACTCGAGCCTATGTGGCATGGGCCCTATATTGTGAAAAGCGTTTTACAAAAAGGTGCCTACGAACTTATAGATTATGAAGGTAATCCCCTGGATAGGCCCCGAAATGGGCTTTATCTCAAAAAATATTATGCATGAGTCCAGGCACTCTCTCTTTTTGTACATACGTATGCTTTCAGCAGTGCGTTGTGTGTGCATGTTTGTTTTATTTTGGTATGTCGGCATGATTGCCGCTTATTGTGTCTTTTGCTTCTTGAACAGATGTTTGGATTGTCTTACGTTGGTTTTGCTGATGGTGGTTCCCGCAGTACTCACAGCTTGTCATCTGCGGCATGGGTGATCTACGATCCTCATGGTGAGTTAGAAGATATTCAAGGGGTTTGTCTAGGATGTACAACGAACAATGTTGCTGAATATAGTGTTGTGATTGAATTGTTAGCTGAGGCGATTAACCTCGGCATTCACACATTGGTTGTGAATTTAGACTCTCAACTTGTAGTCCACCAACTCAACGGACGTTATTCCGTCAGAGATCATCGGATTTTAAGGTTGTATTTATGTGTTAAGTTATTAGAAAGGGATTTTGGTTTCATTACTTATCAACACATTCCAAGACGACTTAATACGTTAACCGATGCATTAGCTAATTATGTATTGGACAGGCATTTGCATAACATGTGAATCAACATAATACAAGAAGCATAAAATACAATAGACCATAAAACATATGTATATATATATGTGTGTGTGTGTGTGTGTGTCCAAAATGTTTGCACCCCGTGCATCATCAAAAAATAATACATGTTTGTCTGAATACATCCGGAGACAACATGTCACTCAAAAAATATGCATGAAAAGAAAAGCCTAGAGATCTAGTCTCGGTGGTGCTCATGGTAGCACGTCACTGCTCGCACTAGACGCCTTAGGAGTCGGTGGATGCGAGTTGGCACCCCTACTGTGTGCCTCTGGTAAGCTAGCGGGACATCCGCTAGCCGACCGTAGTTTGGGATCCCTCGAGTGATAGCCTCAAGGTTCTAGATAAGCTCCCCTCTGTCACTGACCTCCTCCTGTGGATCTGCTCCTGCTGCTGTTGCTACTAGATGTCTTCTCGCAACGGAAGACAAGCCAGCTGGACGCTCTGGGCCGACATCTACATGTGCATATAAAGGATGTTAAGACAAGCATGTACTAACAAAAAAAAATCATAAAAATAAAAAATCAAAAAATGAGGACGTACCAATCTCCTCGTCCCAGTCCTCTCCCTCCGGAAGGGGAAGGTCGGGGTCTCCAGTGAAGTCTGTCCCCGCATACGTCCAGTCTTCCACCATGATCAATTGGCAGCGAAGCCACCTGAAGAACTCCGTTATGAAGGCCATCTGCTGGCCACCACCACCCCTCGGCATCAGTGCCGCCCATCGAGCCATCCTCGGCTCTCGAGGTGCTGGGTCTGCCACAAAGGCCCCTTGGCCCTGGAAGCTTGGCACACGTTCCAGGAAGAACGTCACCAAGATGGAACCATACCCGAACTGTTGCAGCTTGCCCTGCTTGGCCTTTGTCAGCTGCCTCTTCATATTGGTCGTCACAGCTGACGCCCAATTGAAGACTGTCGGGCGAAGACACTCCATCGCTAAAATAAGATGGTTCTTTGTGGCTTCATGGGGCGCTTGTGCCCCCGCAGCTCATGTAAAAGTGAATAATAGTGCCCACAGTGTTAAGTCCTGAATGGTGGGGATATCCACCTTCGAACTGCCCTGCCCATATTTTGCCTCTAGGCAAATTTGGGCCTTCACCTCATCCATCTTCTCTCCAGATGGCCTGATCCCAGTCAATCGAGGCACCGACCCTCGTCGCGACAATCCAGTCAAGAAATAGATATCTGATATGTCCAAATCCAGTACCTGATCCCCTATCCGGAACACCTGTTCCTCCACGTCCCATAAGTCAATCAAGTACTGAAGGAGCTCTGGTTGAGCTCGCAAATAGGATAGCATGAAGAATTTCTTGAGCCCACATGCTCTCAGAGCTTCCATGCAATCGTCGTCAGCTAGGGCCATTATGTCCACTTGGTCATGTTCTCGTTCCTTCCATGTCATCACCATTTTTGCGGATTGCCCTGCAAAAACAAGTCAAAATGGTGCATTAAAATCTCATACAACTTGAAATTGCATCTAAAATGGGTTTTTAATTTGTTAAAATTGGCCTAGAAATGCGCGCGGCCATTGGCGCGACTGTTTCTAAAACAGTCGCGCCCATGGGCACGCTCCCTGTGGGAAATTTTCCCCATTGGCGTGGGTCTGTGCCCAAAACCCGCGCCAATGGGCGAAACCCCCAAATTTGAAATTCCCCCAATAGGAAATCAAAATCCAACTAAAAATAAATTTCAAACAGATGTTGGCACTCACGACGCTTGAAATGGTCCACCGGGTTGGTCGCAATGACCAACTGAAAGTCGCACTCCAAAAAGCCCTAAGGTCGCTCTCAAATGGTAAAAAGTGAAAAGTAATTTTTATTTTACTATTTTCACCTTTTTATAGCTTTTTGACCCTGATTAAGCTTTAAAAAGTCATTTTATGAATATTTTCATGGATATTTGTGTCAAAAATGGGTTTTACGCCGATTTTTTGTGCAACGACAGGTGTTCGTGTAGCTTTCATGGTGAAACGAGTTGTATTTTATACTTTTTCGGACTCGGTAAATACACGAAAAAGTCACTTTGGAGTCATCTTTTGCTCTTTTCTGACTCTCTAAACGTGAAAAGAATGCCGAGTTGGTCCTCTCGACTTGTCAAACAGACATGAGAGGCGGTCGTCTTTAAACCCTTTTCCGACCGTTTAAAAATGAAAAGATTGTCGCACCCTTGTCGTTTCCGGTTTGTTAATGGTCACGAAGTGACATGGTTTTGATCGCTTTTTTACTTTTTTAGATCAAAGTCACTATTATGAAAAGTACTCCTCGATCGTAATGATCGGGCGGTTCTTTCGAGCATTGTTTTATACTTTTTCGGGCTCGAGAGACACAACTTTACGAAAAAGGACACCCCTGGAGTTTCCTTTTTGCTGTCTTTTCAAACTCTCTAAATATGAAAAGACGTCGAGTTCTTCCTTTGTCAGACTCGTTAAAATTTTATGACATCGGATTTCGTTGTGATGACGCCTCTCAAGCATATGCTATCCCCGTCAAGCTTGCCATCCAAAAATAATCGGGGTACTCGCCAGAAATGGTGGGGGAATAAAGGAACCGTAATCATCGTCGTGTCGGCAGTATGTCGCTCTTGAACACGACACTTGTCTGCATTCGTGTCTGGGTGGGGACATATCATCTTGTTTCACACTTGCCTCCGTGGGTTTGGGTTATCCTATTTGACCATTCATCTGCTCATCACCTTGTCACCATGACCCCTGATCATTTGATGTCAAACACTGCCAAGTCCGCTGTCGTGCCGCTGATATGTTCAAGAGAAGTTGACCTCTGCAGAATACTCAACCTCCCTCTGATACCTCACACAAAACATTTTATCCTTCTCCGTCTCATGTCGATGATGTGGGAAACATTATGGCCCACCTTCGATCAAGGTCACTTCCTGTCGACTTCAGCTCATTATCCAGGAAGTTGATTTAGAGACTCCCTTCAGGTACCTTGGAGCCTGCATGCCTCAATGGCAGGTTCTTCGTGTTCGACACGAGGTTTTCATCATTGGCCTCCGATCGGATGATTCTACGGGTGTTCGACACCGGCTCACTGATTCACACGCCGTGGATTGTACCTATAGTACCTTGAGGACCATTGTCATTATTGGTGGTACCTCTCACGTCTGTTAATAGTTTTCATCATTGACTGGTAATCAGACGATGTTCTCGCATGTTTGACTTCGACTCCTATATTCGCATGTTTGAACTTGTACTTTGTTCGGGTTGCGTTGGAGCGCAAGACCCTGGATTTTGTATGTTGAGATCCAGGCTGCATTTTGTGGGTTATTATAATCACTACATGACTCATTCACTGGATGGCTGCGACCATGCCTGAGTCTATTCATTGATACTCATCGGATGGCTGCGTCCATACCTGGGATCCTGATTTTTATGTACTCTGCTATGGATGGTTGCGCCCATATCATGTACCTCATGTATTTGAGCTATCAGTTGTACTTCGTGCAGGTTCTCCGGCGGCCGTGTTTTCAGTCGACCGTGTTCTTGTAAAGCACTTCACCCCTCTCTCTCTCGAGCTTCATGTTTTAGGGGGCATCTGTTACACAATATTTTGTCACCGTCCCTATTACCCCTTCTCCCGTACATTGGAGGACCTATTCCGGGACCTGTGAGAAGTGACATAACTTGAAAACACTTGCTTTGTATCCCTTAAAGTATGTACTCTATATGCCCTGAAGACACCTTCTGCAAAATACCCAAAAATATAGCCCTTTTTCCATTGGCGATGTTCCACAGTGTATTGCTCGCGCCAATGGGGTAAATCCTCCAAAGAGGGCGTGTCAGCTGGCGCTCTGTCTCAGAGTCGCAATAGCACCAACCCAGTTGGGTAAAGTTTTTAACCATCAAACTTCCGAAGGTTCCTTCCACCTTATCCATAAGCTAATTCCAGTTTGAATTGGTTTAGTTGGGCTTCATATCTCCCAAGGAGGGAAGTAGTTCTCCACCTCTCATGGAAGCTTCCTTATGATAAGGACAATCCCATGAATTAAGTGGATGGTCTTATCTACTCCTCCCATCTCTATATAAGCTTGTTCTTTCCCATTTGACAAGCTAGTTGGTAATTCTTGGTTGATAATTCTACTTTTCAAGCTCCCAAAGTTTGAGGATTGCTAAGCTCATCTTACAAGAGGTCTTGTGTATCCCTATGAGGCTAAATAAGGAGGAGATCCATGTCCAAGTGATCAAGGAGAGAGAGGCTTATTCCCATCCCTACAAGCTTTGCAAGGCATGTGTTGCTGATTCACCCAGCCAAAGGAGGATTTGACGTCAGAACTTGGTTGTATTCTCTTTTGTGTTATCAATAATAATAGACGACTATCATTATGGTTCCACTCATTGTGGAGCGTTTGAAAGGTATGCTTTTTGAATAGTAATCTAGTGGTTTTCTAATAAGTTTCCTAACCTTTTCTGCATTTAAAGTCTAAAGAATAAAAGGATTTTGATAAATTGTGTGAAAATGGACGAACGAAGCTCAATCACCATTAATCGATGTTTTCTATGCAGAAGGACGCGGAAACAGGGGATCATCAAGCAGAAACCGGAAGCA
>APFE030259876.1:4066-15280 GCA_000404065.3 Pinus taeda
AGGTGCATGGATGGATCTGGAGGTAGGATAGGGGTCTAAAAATGGCCTAAGGACTGGTGGGTGGATCGGTGAAGAGATGTAGAAGGATAACTTGGCTTGAAGGAGGCTAAGGCAACGATGGGAAGAAGGTAAGGTTTCGTGGGCAAAAAGGATAGATGGGGAATGAGAAACTTAGCTAAGAGACAGAACAGGCAACTTAGATTATTCTTTGGGTGGATGAAAGAATGAAGAAGACGCTCTGCAAGTTGTACCTTGATCAAATCAACAAAGGCCTGCAAATGATCAAATCCTAAACTAGTCTAGTCTAACCATCAGCAACATGAATTAGCAGCAACTTTATTTGGGGAGAAAACCTTGTACACCATCTATGCAAAGAAACATTTCAGATGTCCAAACCCATGACTAATCTCTGCTAATAAAACAAGCACACTAAAGATTGCATAATCAAGCAAACTAGTGTTTTTTGTGAGGCATCACTGTTTCCTCAATTCCAGCCCCAAATCCAATAAGGATGAGGCGAAACCCAGGAGTGTGGTTGTCCCTTTTCTTGGAGGTTTTGCTATTATTATCCTACCAAAACACCTAAACCAAAATCATTCATAAACAATGATCTATTCCAGCAACCATAACGAAATCTACTTAACAAAAATATATTCAAATGCATAAAGGAAAACAGTGATATGTAAAGGAAAAGTAACAATATAGAAAGGAGGTCCTAGGCTCTCAGGTTGGGCCCAACCCTGAGAGCTTTGGCTCCTATGAAAAACTCAGATTTGATAGGAAACCAAACTGCTTCTCATTATCCAAAAATAATCATAACAGTCATGCCAAAAATGGCTACAAAGGAACAAAATGGAGCTGCAGCACTGAGGTGCAAAGTACACAATAGTTTCAAAAGTCTTTTTACGAAGGCTGAGGCCTCAACATTTATAGATCACGAGGGACCTAGCTGGCCTCCTCAATTTGTGGAACTTAGCTGTCAAACTGTGAGTTAAACAGTCCCTTTCTAAATGCTGCTTGGCTGCCTTCTAGATTCGGTCTGGTGGTCTTTGGAGGTCGGAGTTGGAGGTGAAGATCCCGAGGAAGGGTCATTGAATGCCATAGGCACCCCCCATTCAAGTCCTCACCTCAGGCTTGGCTGCCTTATAGCTCATGATTGCTTTGACTTTGCTCCAATATATGTCAAAAACCTGAAATAAACACGTGTTAACCACTTAGGAAAAGTGACTTCCCTTATTTGTACCAAAGACATAAACATACTAAAAATAATGCATAAACTATAGAAAATTATGGATTTGAACAAGGAGTGAACAAGGAAAATTAGGCCAAATGAGCCCAACAAGTTACCAATTTTGGGGCTCATCACATATGCAGGAAAAGAAACAGGAAAAGGAAAACAAAGAATATGCAGTGCTTGATGAGATCATAGAAAAAGTAAAGGTGCCTGAAAATTATAATGATCAACATCCACAACACCAACAACAACTACAACAGTAATAGGCACCTCAAACACCTGAAAGTGGTGTTAGAAGATCTACCAAGATAAGTAGACCCCGTGAACGATACTCTCCTTCATTATATTACGTATTGTTGATTGATTCTGGTGAACCAAAAAGACATGAAGAAGTAATGCAGGGAGAAACCAAGAAGAAGTGGGAGCAATCCATGGAAGAAGATATTGACTCCTTGATGCATAATCAAACTTGGGACTTAGTCAAGTTTCTTGCAGGTAAAACAACATTGCAGAATAAATGGGTTTACAGATTAAAGGAAGAAGATGGAGGAAAACATAGGTATAAGGATAAACTTGTGGTGAATGGGTTTTCAGAAAAGAAAGGTGTAGACATTGACGAAATTTTTTCTCTTGTTGTTAAAATGACTTCAATCATAACTATTTTAAGCCTAGTGGCAACAAAATATTTGCATCTTGAGAAGTTAGATGTAAAGACAGCCTTTCTCCATGGGGATTTGGAGGAAGAAATATATATGCAACAGCCACAAGAGTATGAGGTCAAAGGGAAGGAGAAGTTAGTGTGAAAATTGAAGAATATATTGTATAGATTAAACTTAGCTCCAAGGACATGGTATCTAAAATTTGAAAAGTTTATGTCTGAACAAGGTTATACAATATGTCATTTTGATCATTGTTTTCATATTAATAAACAAAATGATGGCAACTATATTATATTGTTATTGTATGTAGGTGTCATGCTTGTTGCAGGGTCTAACATGTAGGAAATAAATATGCTCAAAGGAAAATTGGAAAATTCATTTGCAATGAAGGATTTGGGTGCTGCAAAACAAACCCTTGGTATGAGAATAACTAAAGACAGGAAAAATTGCAAATTAATATTGTCTGAGAGTGAGTACATACAAAAGGTGTTAGAAAGATTTAATATGTAGAATGAAAAACCAATTAGTACACCTTTGGCTAGCCATTTCAAACTAATTAAGGAGATGTGTCCCAAGACACGTGAAGAGATGGATTATATGTGTAAAGTTCCATATGCATCAACAGTTGGAAGCTTAATGTATGCAATGGTCTGCACAATGCTTAATATTGCACATGTAGTGGGAGTTGTAAGCAGGCTTATTAACAATCCAGGAAAATAGCATTAGATAGCAGTGAAGTTGATTCTCAAGTATTTGGGAGGTACAAAAAATCAAGCATTATGCTTTGGTGGTTCAAACATTTCTCTATGGGGATATGTTGATGCAGATATGGCAGGTGATAGAGATAACAAGAGGAGCACCATAGGGTATGTGTTTACTATAGGTGGAACAACTGTCAATTGGGTTTCAAAATTGAAAAAAATTGTTGCACTTTCAACAACAGAAGCAGAGTATGTTGTTGCTACAAAGGCTAGTGAAAAAATGATTTGGTTACAAAGGTTAATGGATGAGTTGGGCAAGAAGCGGGAGATGGGTAACTTATACAATGATATCCAGAGTGTCATTTGTCTTGCAAAGAACTCATCATTTCATTCCAAGACTAAACATATACGTCTCAAGTACCATTTCATATGCTTAGTGTTGGAAGATGGACAGTTGAAGCTGGAAAAGATACACACTAGCTAGAATCCTATAGACATGTTAACAAAAGTTGTCACTAGGAAGAAACTGAGATCATGCTCAGTTTCAATTGGTCTTCAAGTATCATGATGAATATGAGAAACAACTAGGTCCAAAATGGAAGCATTTTCTAGAAAATGAAGCAGCGGTGGAATTGCTATAATCAATCTCCAAGTGTGAGATTATTGGGTATGGAGCTTGATTATCTTCTTAATTTATAGGTGTTAGCCGCGTTGGAGCCCAGTTCCTAAATGGGGCGGAAATGACACCCATATGATAGCCACTAGGAGGGTCCGAGGGGGAAAAATGGCTACTTTTAAATAGCCCCCCAGGGTTCAGGAGAAGCGCCCCTGAAGCTAAAAATAGATGAAAATTTTCCTTATAAAATATTGTAATTTCCTAGTCAATCTAGGTTGTTCATGAGGCAAATGATCTGACATTAGAAGTTATGTTAATTTATGAATTTTTTCCCTAGAAGGAAACCCTAGGTTTATATCAGGGAATCATATTGAGGTTTTGTGTGATTATTTGAGAGAGAGAGAGAGAGAGAGAGAGAGAGAGAGAGAGAGAGAGATGATCTTGTGTGACAGTGAAGAGGAAATTATAGCGAATCTGTTGTAGGTTATATCGCTTCATTTTTTTGGATAATATAAAAGGAAGTACTAGTTGTTTCTAAGTGGATGTAGACCGAATTGGGTGAACCACATATAGTTGTGCCTCCCTTGTTTTATGTGTTTCTGTATTTGTGTTTCCACAATATTTTATGTGTTCCATTACCCTGCAATATATGATTTTCTAACACAACTAACCCCAACGAGGCCCACAAGATTTTGGCGCTTCATTGCCTAGCATTAGGTTTTTGGATGTTTATGGTTTTCCATTGTTTCTTGATGATAAAAAGGCCTGAGAGCCTCATTTTAAATCAGTTTGGAAGTCACGTATTCATCACATCTATTCTCATAGATAAGCTACCATTGCCCAAGCTAGTTTGTTTCTCTTATGTATGTAAACAGTTTTCAGCACTTGCTATTTATTAATTAAAGTTTTGTTTCACTGTATCTCTATGTTCTTGTTTAAATCTACATTTCATTTCTTTCCTTTAAAAATATGGATCAGTCTTTAAATAACACAGTGATCTATTTTTCTATGAGTAAAATTGTGGTTATGGAAGAATACACATAGGAAATATAAATTGAATCATGTTGCTGTAAACCCTTGTAATCCTTATTGATACCCTTTTGAGTTGTACCATATCAGACAATTCTTATATATGTAATATCACTTCCACATACTTTTGGTTATATAGGAATTCCCCTTAGGTATATTTGAAAGTTCCTTAGATAAACTAATGAGGTGAATTGTTTCTACAATACACCTAGAATAACACCTGGGGAGATCAATTTGTAGTACTTGGGTAGTCAAGCACTAAAAATATGGGCATGGTTGAGCCTCCTAAGTTAGTTACATGAGATATTAGGTTGAGTACTATTATTGTACCCTACATGTATATCCAAAATCTATAGCACTTGACACTCCCTTAACCTTAGGTGCCAGTAACCTTTGTAAGTGAGCTCACCCATAGCAGTGGATACCTATAAACCACCTTCCAAAACAATATGGTCACCTACACTACTTTCTATCCTGGAAAATTAGTGTCAAAAGTTGGATAAGAAGTTAGAGAAATATGATGATAAATTAGAGAAGTTGGACAATAAGTTGGAGCAGCAAAATCGATAGAACCTATCCAACCTCAAAAATATGTTGAATGACACTTTTCCAAGTATTCTAGCTCATGACATACTAGAATAATACCATTGGATTGTAAAACACATTGATCCACACCAAGAATAAACTCCTAACTTGAAACTATGTTTCCACCCACAACCCTCTTCAATTTCAAACAATGATAGACTAATAGATAATAACACATGACATTGTTCTCCTAAGGTGAACTTGAACAAGTTTTATGGTTCTAAACCATCAGGATGGTTACCTATATGGAACATCACATCACCCTCTAGAGCATTATTAATGACATGATAAAACCTAGGGTGGGGGTCCTATCTTTAGATCTAGAATGGTGGAAATGGTGGAAATGTCATAAAAAATCATAAGCAAGCTATGTTACCTAGATTAATTTTTTATTTTTTTAACTATCCTTAATTGCTTTGAGAGATATACTCTCTTTTTGGGGTGGCTTATCAACTTATGCCAAATAGGCCCAAACACCAATTTTATGTATCCTTTGAGTAATTAGCCTTCGATATAGAGAACTTAATCTATTATTTCTATAGAGAATGTTTCATTAGCATCGAGAAGGATATTCAAGTACAAGTAAAAATGTAGCATCATGCTAAATCATTGGAAGTGACTCATAGGGCCCTAGAATTACAAATGTTAATCAATGCACAAACAAAAAAATAATATTCATTCCTTACATTAATCCTCCCAAAAGTAATTCCCCAAGCACAACTAATACTCATCTCTTCAATGTACAAAGGTTGCCTCCATTGAAAAAATAATACCACCAAAGACATGGACTTTACTATAATTACATGACAAAATATGCTCTAGGTCATCAATGTAAAGAAAGAAAATTGTTCGAAATTGATATAACCAGGCATGCCTTGATTGAAGACATGACCGTTGAGAGACACCAGAGTTAAAAGTTGAAGGCATCAACACTTAGACTTAGGTGGGTATGGAACCTCCATTTCCTCATAAAGAACCCATAAACTCTCTACATGCATTATTGGGCATTTTGACACCACAAACCTTGAAACTCATAGACTACATTAAGTAAAGTAAATTTGTAGACCTACTTGACAGAGGTAGTACTTGCAATTTCATTCAAAGAGAGTGGTAATATAAACCTATCATTTTGTACACCTGATGCATAGTTTTCAAGTCATGGTTGTCATTGGAGGTATGATGATATGTGGGGGAAAATATGAAAATGTTAAACTCTTGATGTGAAATTTTTAGCTCAAATCCCATCTATTTTCCGTCGATATGGGTAGTTGTTATATAGTATTGGGGGAAGAAACGGTATGCACATTGGAAAAAATCACCACGGATTTCAAATGACTAAACATTAGTTTCACTAAAGAGGGTCATGTATACATCCTTCAAAGTATTTGGATAGGATCCCTTGAAGTATTTAGGTCTCATTGTATGGAGAATTTATTATAGAAAGGACACTCTAGCATTAATTTTAAAGCCATGATATGGTTATGGATAACGTGACAAAAGAAATCCTCCTAAATTTGTATCTAGTCCTTGACAAACATCAATAGGGTATTGTGACACCAAAGGATTTACCCCCTTCACAAGGAAAGAATGACCATGTTATTCCCCTAAATCCAAGAAGTTAACTACCAAATGTACATCCTTATTGACACCCTTTTCCACACGAGAATGAAATAAAAGTTCATTTAAAAACTATTCGAGGTAGAGGTCATATGTCCTATTGGAATCCCTTAATCATTACTAGTGGTCATGGTGGTAAATAAGGAATACACTAGGCACAGGTTTCCTAATTTTAGGGATTTTAATAAGTTTATGATCAAGGACACATTTTCCTTCCCAATTATGGATGATCTCCTAGATGAATGTCATGTAGCAAAGGTTATTACTAAGATTGATTTTCATTCAAGAAACCACCAAATCAGGATGAAATAGATAGACATCCCTAAGGTAATCTTCAAATCACATGAAGGTAATTACAAGTTTCCAGTGATGCATTTTGATATTTATAATTCTCCATCCGCCTTCCAGAGCCTCATGAACAAGATTTTCAAACTATTCCTATGAAATTTTGTGATAGTATTCTTCAATGATATATTGATCTATAACAAAGCATGGGAATCATATATAGAGCATGTTGATAAGTCCTTACAACACATGAGATACAACCAATTATTCATGAAGCACTCCAAATGTGTTTTTGGGTCCCATGAGGTTGAATATTTCAGTCACATATTACTTGGGATGGAGAATGAGTTGATCCCAAGATATTAGTAGCTATGTGAGCTCGGTCCCATCCTAAAACATTGAAGAGATCAAGGGATTTTTAGGACTTATAAGATACTATATAAAATTTGTGAAAAAATATGTTAACTTCACTCTAAGTTAAGAAAAAAACTCCTTTATCTAGAGTGAATAAACAACACAATCCTTCATTACTTTAAAGGATTCCATGTGCACTACTCTAGTATTATCAACTTTTGATTTTAATAATTATTTTTTCATGGAATTTGATGCCTCAAGAATAGGCCTAAGGGTAGTATTGATGTGGCAAGGGTGCCCATTGGAATTCACCAATAAGTAATTTTATTATCACAATTTGGGAAAATCCACACATGAAAAGAAAATGATGGCTTTCCTTCATGTATTGGAGACTTGGTGGTTGTATCTCATAGGGAGGTGTTTTCATATCATACTAACCGTTGTAGTTGGTAGAAATAATGAGAGGGGGGTGAATCAATATTTTGTAATAATTCAACTTATACCTAGCTTTCACTCTTCTTTATAATCTTAATTGGATCATCATTTAACTAGAAACACATTATGAAAACAAATCTAATCATAAGAATATAACACATGTAAACCATGAGCATCATTTAATCATAAATTCATGTCAACAATAATAGCACAACACATAAACAAGTCATCACACACATCATCACATAGAGACACCAGATATTAGGTGGAAAAACCAGGGTCGTTGTTTTCTTTGTCTTATTTTAATTAATATTAAGAGAATATTATTTTACATCTTACATTGGTGCAAGGTTATACCAATGTGTAGGCTCCTACCTATTGGAGGATACTACCTTCAATTATTTCTCCAGCTACCACTGGAAGGAAGACACCACTCCTTGATCAAATTCTCTGCCACCACCGAAAGGAAGCTACTACTCCCTGGTCAAATTATTTGGCCACCATTGGAAGGAAGCTACCACTCCCATAATGAAGGTTCCAACCCTAAGACTCCTTTTTGACCTTATATCAAAATATTTCAAATTGGATCCACTTGTAACAAAAATCAAATCTTGTAGGCCATGTTTCCTCCAATTTTCAAGGTGGACCAACTTGATACTTTTCTACACAATTGAAAACAAAACTTTCTCTCTACAACAACCAATTTATTCTCTCATCAATAGAAAACTAACATAAACCCTAGTAGCATTAAATTACATGCCCACACATCAACAATAATCTCTCTTCCAATGAATCATACTCAGTACAATATAAATGACCATTAACGATCAATCTTCCTCCAACAACACATGAGAAATATATAACCATACTATGACTCTTGATAATAAAATCAATATAATTCCAAACCCTAATAGAATCAAGTTATTTTCACAAACTAAGAACTCTCTCTCTTCACACAACAAGAGCATCACATTACCACTAGCAACCCTGCATAAGTCACTATCCCAAATACATCTTTGTTAAAGCATTAATATCTCTATAACAAATAACTATGCTCTAATGAAAAAAGTCTCTCAACCAAGGACACACTTTTCTCCTACAATTTTCACATCAAACTCATACTCAAACCCTTGCATGTACATCAACATATCAGTATTCCATATTAACTAGATCTTTGTCCAATAGATAGAAGCATATGGCTTTAGCATAATGGGTTCATTAGATCAAAGCAATATGAAGCATACAAACAACTCTATAGACCACCAGCAACCCAAAACACACACTAGAAAATTCATTAGATTTAGCATCATACATCATAATCTCTTAACTGATAACAATGCTCAATGTATAGTTTCTTCTCATGACAAACTTTGTCATTAACTCATCAAGTTGTGATCGTAACTATATAACAGTGATGCACTCAACTACACAATACAATATATAGCAACATATATAATGGATTAAGATACTTAGTCATCTAGAAACATCAACCCTCTAAATACATTCTTAACATACAAATAATTTGTCATAGGAAAAATATAGCTATAGCAAGAACTACAAAACGCTAGCAAGAAATTCCACAAACCAGAACATGCAGTCAAATCATTCTCACTGATCTCACACACCCATTTTCTCTTTTTCATATCACTTATAGGCACAACACTTCAAAATTGAGCCATCGATCTCTGATGAATATTATCTACAGGACATGCGCTCAACAATTACTCCATTCGTCCATCAATATGATGCTTCCATGCATAAATACCACATCAAATGTGTGCATCTATACTTCAAGTTTTGACCATTCACACAAGTATAAGGAGTGCACACTCAATCTCACACACATCTACTACATTGAATTGATCTGATCCTCATCGCTCTACATCAGCCTTAAACCATGTGCCCTGGCACAATATTTCTTGCAGCCTCTTTCCATCCACAAATATTTACTTCAAGCACTCATTCCTAGAGAAGTCACACTATCAAAGGTGATCCATGCACAAGAGCTCCAGATTGCACTTCATATAACCAACTATAGGAGTGCACATAACTTTAGTAGCAATCACACTCTACAAGTGTCAATCAAACCAAACCTTTGATGTATTCATTTTTCATGTTAATCACATCAGATTAGGAACCATAGCTTCATTACACGCTCTTCAGACATAAAATCACCACATACTTGGAACAACTTATGCCATGACAAAAGAAAGAAGGAAAAATAAATTAAGGGCTATAGTGGACAAATTTCAGTGCTAAGAACAACTCCTTAGATCACTCAAACTCTTTCCAGATTAAAACTCCAATAGAGATCTCTTTTTTTCAAATGTGATCCTGAAAAAAGTATTTATAGGCTTGAAGGCATGATTTACCATGGGCAAAAACCATTTGAAATGTTTGAAGTTTTTAAATCTGATCTCAAACTCGGACTAGATTGTTTAAAAATTATTTAACCATGTAGACCTGGACTTCAAGCAATGGACCAAACTACTAGATTGTCTCATTAATTATGATGCCCACACCTCAATTATCCAACTAAAATGAATTTCTTCATTGTGTTTAATAACTTTTAGACCAATTCCAACGATCCAATTTCTTGGTGACTAAATCAATAATTGGTCATTTGTAACTACATCAAAACATCTTGATGTTTGCTAATACCATGTGAAAAAACCATGGGATAGACTGTAAAAAATTTTATTTTACATGCATGGGTCCGTGGATACAGATTTATACACCTATAGGACTATGGATGTAGGTTAGAAATGGCTAATTTGGGTTACGAATGTGTATTTCCATTGAAAACTTGAGTTTGTCTCCAAAGGACACAGATTTTCCCTATTTAATTAAAGTTTGTACCAAAACTTGGGGAATATTGAAATTAATCAATCTAAATATATAACCTTCTACATCATTACATCCTCGGGGACTTGTATAACCTCTCGAAACTATGCAACACGCCATACCATCAACACAAATATTGTTGACACACATCCTCAGGGACCTGTATAACCTCTGGAAAGTTTGTAACATGCCATACCATCAACACAAAGATTGTTGACATCAATTCCCTAACCTTATGCATTATCACATCCTTAGGGACATGTATAACCTATGGAACCTCTGGAACACACCATACCATTAACACAAATCTTGTTGACATCAATTCCCAACATGAGTTGATTGTCTCCCAGGGTCGAAATTAATGTCAACACCAAGTTGCCAACATTCTCCCCCTTTGGCATTGATTTCAACCTACAACCACGAGCACCAAATTGATCTTATTTTATGCAAGTTGACTAATCATCATTATTCATTCTCAATGAGTGGTTGTGTAACTCTCCCCCTTTGACATCAATGGAAATGGGTGGCTCAAATCATGTTGAAGCACCATGCTAACATACTGAATATTGAATCAAAAGTTGTGCTTTATGTGAATAAGATTAGCTACTATAAAATAGAGATGAGGAACCAAAGGATTTGTTGCCAACACCATGCTTTCCTTTCTACTTAACAATTTATCCCTAAAACTTTAATGGGTGTAAAGTTTTGTAGATGTTCTATGCTAAGAGCAATTTCACTTTTCACACAGCAATCATACAAGTAGTTAAGCAAAATGCAGATAGAACATATAAGCAGATCTTACAGAAGACAAATCAGAAACAGGAAAAATGTGTGTGTGTTCGTTTCGGCGGTCAA
>APFE030259876.1:47858-66335 GCA_000404065.3 Pinus taeda
ACCCTTTGGAATGTTCAGCTTTCAACCTCCCCTCCTCTGGCCCAATGCCTGTATTTATAGTGTTCTAAAGGAAGTTATTCAGTTCCAACATCAATGGGATACTCCCTCTTTTGGATGGGGTAGCTCCTCTCTTGATGGGATAAGTTCCTCTATCATAGGGATGCATGAACCATCTGGAGGCGCTCAATACACGTCAAACACTCTTCTAGAATGCTCTAGAAGTGACCACAAGTAACTTTTTTAAGATGAAACTCGCGCCTTTTGACCTTTACAGGGGTACGCACCCATCCTTTGGCTTACAGAGCGTACAAGTACGCAGGTACAGTGTGTTTGGGATGCGTACACGCGGGCAAGGTAGAGAGAACCTGCGTACCCAGAGATAAACATGTTTTTAAGTGACTTTCTCTCTTTTTGAAGTTTTAACATGAAGAGCAGAGGTATGGGGCTTGACAAGGAGGATAATATGACTATTGATGGAGCCATATTAACTGCAGATAGTCATGGTGACAAATTTCAGTGTAACAAGGTGTCGTGGCTACAGAAAGGCCACCAGCTGTTAGTTGATGAACAATGCGAGGTAGAGTTTCACATTGGCAAGTACCACGACACAGTGGTCTGCGATATTATGCCAATGGACGTGTACCATATACTGCTTGGAAGACCATGGCAGTATGATCGGAAGGTGACACATGATGGAAAGACCAATTGTTATCAATTTACAAAGGATGGGGTCAAACACACACTTGTACCCATCAAAGAGGAAGACACAGCAGAATCAAGCGGAACAAAGGCGTTGTTAATTGGAGGAAAATAGTTTGTAAAACAGGTTGAGGAAAATGAAGTTAATTTTGCAGTTGTGAGGAGGATGAAGCCAGTATTGCTGAACTTGGAAAAATCAGAACTACCCAAAGAAATACAGGAGCTGTTGGAAGCCAAGACATTGCGGCTGATGAGTTACCTGATAAATTGCCTCCCAAAAGGAGTATCATCCATCACATTGATTTTATACCAGCAGCAAGCTTGCCGAACAAGGCAGCGTATAGGATGATCCCAAAGGACAATGAAGAAGTACGCAAACAAGTGCAGGAGTTGTTAGATAAGGGACTGATCAGAGAAAGTCTGAGCCCCTGTGCAGTACCAACAGTACTTGCACCCAAGAAAGGTGGAGAATGGCGAATGTGCATGGATTCGCGGGCTATAAACAAAATTACGATTCGATACAGGTTTCCCTTGCCTAGAATGGAAGACATGATGGACTGTCTTAGTGGGGCAGCTTACTTTACAAAAATAGATCTGAAGAGTGGGTACCATCAGATCAGAATTAGGGAGGGAGACGAATGGAAGACAACCTTCAAGACCAACGAAGGACTGTACAAATGGCTGGTCATGCCATTTGGGTTGAGTAACGCTCCGAGTACTTTTATGAGACTGATGAATGAAATGTTAAAGGAATTTATTGGAAAATTCGTGATAGTCTATCTGGACGATATTTTAATTTTCAGCAGGACGAAAAGAGAGCACCTTCAGCATATTCGAAGGGTATTCGAGAAGCTGCAGCAGAACAAACTGCTGATAAATTTGAAGAAATGCACTTTTTTGCAGAAGGAATTGATCTATCTGGGATTTGTAGTTGCAGAGAACGAGTTAAAGATGGACAAAGAAAAGATTGCAACAATCATAAGTTGGCCATCACCTAAGAATTTGTTTGAGGTACGTAGCTTTCACGGTTTAGCAAGTTTTTATCGAAAATTCATTAAGAATTTCAATGAGATCTGCGCACCAATGCTAGAGACCATCAAAAAGGCCAGCCAACCTTTTTGTTGGACCAAGGCGGCAGAAAACAGTTTCCAACTTCTGAAACGGAAAATAACGAAGAGGTCGATCTTGAGGCTGCCTGATTTTAGTAAACCTTTTCAGGTTCATTGTGATGCAAGCGGGACAGCTATTGGTGCTATGCTCAGTCAAGAGGATAGACCAGTGGCGTTTTTCAGTGAAAAACTAAATGAGAGTCGGCAGAAGTATTCGTCATATGACAAAGAGTTCTATGCAGTGGTCCAAGCTTTGAAAGATTGGAGGCACTACTTACTGGGCAATGAGTTCGTCTTGTTCTCTGATAATTCAGCATTACAATATGTAATGCAGCAGCACAAATTGAACCATAAGCATGCCAAGTGGGTAGAATACTTGCAGAGTTTTACTTTTGTGTTAAAACACATAAGTGGGCAAGCCAACAATGTGGCGGATGCTTTAAGCAGAAGAGCCTTGCTCTTACAAGAAAGTGGCATACAGGTGATGGGATTTGAGTATCTGAAGGATTTGTACCAGATGGACACGGGCTTCAAGGAAGCTTTTGAAGCATGCCAAAATCTCGTATTAAGGAATACAAGCCCATGGCTAGATTTCAATTTACAGGAAGGATTATTGTTTCGAGGTGGACAGCTATGTATTTCGGACTGTTCGATGAGGGAAAATTTAGTAAGAGAGAAACATAGTGGCGGACTAGCGGGACATTTTGGCATCGATAAGTCGTGGAGATTCAGCTCATCAAGGAAAAGAGGGAAGCAATGAAAGCCAAGGATTGCTTAATGAGGCCTATGACAGGTATGGTGAACCTAAATAAGAGAAAGAACCTAGAATAAGACCTAGAACTAGAGGGTTGAAAAGAGCTCTATAACTAGAGAAACAAAAGGAGGTTGAGCTTGCTAATAAGCTCACATGGAATGAGCAATTTGTCGGCTTGATCAATGAGAACCAGGAGCATTGGCTTGATAAGGTCAATCATCATTTAGAGAAGCTCCTAGACAAATCCAATCAACAAAATGAAATTTAGAGGAAGATGGCAAAACACTATGCCAACAGGGAAAGGAATACAAGAGCAAAACTCAAAGCTACAAAGGCAAAAATTGAAGCCCTAACTCACCAAAAATAGAAAGAGAAACTAGAAATCCTTGATGAAGCATCTCTCCATGCACAAAACACCTGATCAGCAATCATTTCACCAATTTTGAGAAGTTATGGGGTAATTTTGAAGTTTTTTGTGCTTTTCAAGTAATTATACACAGTTTTTGACAGCTAGAATGCCAAAGGCGCAGCGCCCTTGGCATTGTGCTTTTGTTTGGGTCACTTTTTGGAAAAAAGAAGACCACCATTGGATTCACATCAGGGAAGACATGCAGGAAAATAACTTTGCAAGCCTTGTTTCCCACAACAGGCAGGTCAAAAGGTAAAAAAAACACCTAAAAAAGCAATGTTTTGCCTCCTTTTTTCACTTTCACATTGCACGTTGACCAGTCTTGGGAGAATCCATTTTTAGAGGGTAAAATTAGGCCCATTTTGGAAACTTAAGGAAGATATAGAAACTAGATAGGATAAGCTTTCCAACGAGCTATCATGGGCTCAATTTGGACACGGGAAGGCAGGCAAAAGTGGGTCTGAAGATGGCGCTATGCGTTTGACACTGACGTTGCACGTTTGACCAGTTTCCTCATTTTTCTCTGTTGTTCTCCATATTTGATTTTCCTATTGGGAAATCAACTTTTTACTGATGTAATTGATCATGTAAATGTAATTATGGTCTTTTTACTATTACCTAGGTTAAATACATTATGTAAATAGACTCTATGAGGTGTAATGAATCAATTCACTGTAATTAGGGATGAGTCACTTCGACCACCCTACACTCTAGCTATCAGTTCAAATTTTGGTGGAAATACTCCTCCTCTCATGGATTTGACCATTGATGGTTAGGAGGAGTTTGTTTGAGGTCTATATCATGTACTTTTTCAATCATTCTATAGGTTGCACTCCATTGGATATTGTATTAGTGTTTCAGACTTTGGCATGGAATATATTGGATGAGTTGCAGCTATTTTGGTGGGATCTTGTGGCATGGTATTTTGATATTATTTCTTCTTCAGTTACATGTGTGTGAATGTTTTGTATCATCCATGATCCACTTCACTTCTAAATGTGTTTGATTTTCAAGGTGTGATAAGCAGAATTCATCTTCTATGCTCTATTTTGGGAAAATCATCATAAATTGTTTTATTTCTTCAGTTAAAAATAATTCATGGTTTTCATGATATTTTTAGCACCTCTCCAGTCTAAACTATTTCATCAATATACTACAAAGTATCAAATTAACTTGCCTACCTTGCCCCATTAGATGTCTGCAATTCTGATTCTCTCATGCCCTAACCTAGTTCACTCTCTGGCCTAATTCACTCATCCAATGACTACCCCAATCAAATCAAATCAAAACCCTAAGCTACTATAGCTAGCCTAAAACACTAATCCATCCAACCCTCTTGGTTGTGATCCTTTGTACATATACCTCTCCGTCTTGGTAGGGCTAGCTACCAAGTCAAAAGATTGGTCTGTGGTTACCTCAGCTGGACTCTTCCTCAGCCTTGGAGACCTGGAGGAGCGATAATAGGATCTCTAGTGCACTTTCTCCCATCTCTCGAAGTCTTTGCATGAGTGGATGTTTCCACTCTCTACTCCTTTGCATGTGGTTGCTCCACATCATCCTATGGTTCCTCCTTTGGAGCTAAAATCTCCTCAACTACATGTAATTGAATCTCCCTCTCAAGGGAACATCTCATGGCCTTCTCTTAATCTAACTTTACATCTCTATGAACCATTGTCATCCTGTAAGATGGCAGGTACACCCAATAGTTGTGAGGTGTATCAGTGTACCCTACCAATATGCCCAACTCATATGTTGGCTCTATCTTTTTCCGTGCATCCTTGGTAACATGACAGTAGATTGATGAGCCAAAAATCCTAAAGTGTGTCACATCTAGTTTCTTAACTGGAAAAGCTTATTTTGGTGTATCCATCCTAAGAATTCGATGAGGGCTTCTATTTTGCGAATAAATAGTTGTGTTGCATGCTTAAGCCCACAAGTGCAATGGTAGGCCCTGATCATGTAACATTGCCCATGTTGCTCCCACAACACTTATATTATTCCTTTCATCCACCCCATTTTGTTGTGGATTATGAGGTGCTATCAACTCCCATCGAATGCCTTATGTTACAAAAAAAATCTTGAATTCATTCGAGACATATTCTCCATTGTTATCGCTTTTGAGAGATTTAACTTTCCTGCCAATATCTTTCTCAACAAGTGCTTTAAATTCACAAAATTTAGCGAACGTCTAATCTTTCTTCTGCATGAAGAGAATCCAACACTTACGAGAAGAATCATCAACAAATATTACATAATACATGTGCTTGGTCATTGATGTTATCGAGAACAGTCCACACATATATGAGTGAACTCGATCAAGGATCGCTTGCACTCAGCTATCTTTATCATGAAATGAAGCTTTAGTGTACTTCCCCAATGTACACCCTTTGCATGTGTCTCTCTGCTTTATTGTACCCTTGGGAAGTATTGTAGAAATTTGTTGCATGATCTCCAAGGCTTTGTGGTGCAAGTGACCAAATATTCTATGCCACAACTCACTGATGTCTCAACTCTGCACCTTCTATGCTTTAGTACTCAAAGCAACACAGTATTCTACATCCAATTTGCATAGGTTCTTCACCTGAACCCCGAACTTCTTCACCTGTCCTGAGGCTATGTGATGAAGGAAATCCCTCCCCTTGCTGAATATGACATCATATTCTCGGTCCTCCAACTTGGCAATAGAAACTAAGTTCTTATTCAAACTTGGAACGTATATGACATCTTTCAATGTAAGGGGAGAACTAGACTCCCTCGGAAAGGTAACATTATCGATGTCGGTCGCGCTATACATCCCATCTCGATGTGCATCTTGAGGTCCTTCTCCTCCAAGTTACTAAAAAGTTCTTTGTTGTCGGTCATATGGAATGAGGCTCCACTATCCAGGTACCACACACTACCCATCACCGATGTCACCATGCAAGCGATGAGGGTGAAATTCAATTTGAATTGTGAAGCAAGAGCTTCACCTACCACTCCTCCCAAGGGATTCTTACCTGCCTTCTTGTGCTGACACTTTGTGGCATAATGTCCCAAATTATGATAGTGAAAAAATTTAATCTTGGACATGTACTTATTCTTGCCACCCTAAATGGAATCTGATTTGGAATGGGGTGACTTCCACTTTCCTTTCTTTTCTTTTCTAGCTAAGGCACAGTTCTTCTCATCGTCATGCTTATATGAGGATCCATCTCTGGTTTTCCGTCAAATCTCTTCCTATACCAAGTCGGACCACAATCTCTCCCACTTTGGTAGCTTCTCCCTCCCATTAACTGAGTCTTGGTAGTTGTGCTAGCTCTTGGGAAGTCCTAGAAGTGTTAGGCTCACCAGATCTTCTTCTGTAATAGTAACACCAACACTTCCAAGCTCATCCCGACATTAGGTGAACTTGGTCAAGTACTTTCGAATTGATTCGCCCTTCTCCATCTTGATATTTTTGAGATTTTCCTTCAATGCCAGCTTCTTGTGGTCACTGTTGTTTTGAAACAGGTCCATTAATTCCTACCACATAGCAAATGAAGTTTTCTTACCATGGATATTCGAGACAATATGATCTCGAACTCCTTCTAGGATAATCCTTCTCACCTTTGCCACACACTTTCTCCACTCTGCCATATCTTTAGCATCAGGTGTTGGAGGCTTCAAGATATCATTATCTATGAATTCCTTCAGTCCGTTGTCTTCCAACACTACCTCCATCCTGTCCTTCCAAGATATGTAATTCGAGCTACCCTCAAGGGCATACTCATGTCTTAAACCGTAGAACGACATCCTGTTGGCTCTGAAGTATGAAACTGCAAATTCGATTTCACCTACCCAACAAACTCGTATTCTCCTCTTCTATTGTGATTTCAGCTCCTATACCATGTAGAATTTTATTGTAGATTCAAACTGTAGATTGTGGTATGCTGAAACAATTGACTTGAATCTACTCTACTCATCGGCAGAAACAAAAATTGATCGACGAAATCACGAGGAAGAAAGGAAGAATTTCAATCACACATAACACAATAATTTTATGGGGAAAGCCTCAACTAAAAACGCCTGCTATCTGTATATTGCATTAACCAGAAGATCTGAGAATAAAATACAATGCGTGTTAAACTCGAACAATCTTTGTACAAGTACAATCTATGTCACTGCTTCACAAACCAAATCAAGCCAATACTTAGTCAAATATGTTGTCTGCCAAGATCCTACTTCCTTACGTTATTCCCTTGAGAATTATCCCATATGTAACTGGGAAATTCCTCACTCATAATTGCGCAATAAATCACGAAGCAGAAAATGAAGAATTTCAATCACACATAACACAATAATTTTCTAGGGAAAACCTCAGCTAAAAACCCCTTCTATGTATATATTGCATTAACTAGAATATCTAAGAGGAAAATACAATGCTTTTTCAACCCGAACAATCTCTTTACAAGTACAATCTATCTCACTACTTCACAAACCAGCTGAAGTCAATACTTTGCCAAATATGCTTCATGCCAAGCTCCTACTTCCTTGCGCTATTCCCATGGGAATTAGCCCATATTTAATTGGGAAATTCCTCACTCATAATTGTGCAATCCATCCATAGGCCTTCCTTTGATTGCATGCATCATCAATTTACTTTAGATGATTTTACAACTGATAGTACATTATCCCTGAACTCTAATCTCAACCGGGTCTTCCTCCGAACTGACATGCATGAGTTATTTATGAATGGATTATCAGATATCTCATTGATCACTGCATGCGAATTAAATCCAATTTAATTCACTTGGCCTCTCACTAGTTCCTCCAACAGTTAGAACTAGTTTAACTGAATTTAACTCAGTTAAACTGAATTAAATAATTACAACTCAATAAGAACTCAACCTGGGCCCCTAAAATTTAGGGATCACTCTAAATAACTTTAAATAGACTCCCAGATCAAATTTACTAAGCCAACTAAGTCAACTTAACTTAATTAATTGTTACAAGTTTCTATGAGAATAGAATTACAATTTAATTCCTAATTTAATTCAAGAACAAATTAAATTAGGATTTTCTTGTTGCTATTTTTAACAATAACATCATAATCCCTATGCCACATTATGCATATCATATCCATCATGAACATACAACATCATTATCATAACAAAATAAATAAATAAGAACCACATGTGCATCATTATCCTCATACCATCATACCATGAAACATCATCAATATAAGAATCATCTCAATACTTATCCAATATGGAACAATAATACACTACAAGCATTGTTATCATGATTCATAAATAAAAAAAAACAAACAAACAAACAAACAAACAAACAAAAAAGCAAAAAAAAAAAAAAAAAACCAACAACAACAACAACAACAATTTCACTTGTTGTATAAACATTGAATACCAACTATGAACTAAGATTATTAAACATCCATCTAGGATCTAGGCTATCTCATTAATACCATTAGTATCATGTTTTCATTAAGATACCAATTACTTTTCAATAATCATTACCACTTCTTCCAACTCGGAAGTTGACCATCTACATTGTATGTATATTGATTCAAGTACATCATTAAATTTCAAATGAGCCTCATTATATTGATACTTAATCTCTCATCATGTAATCTTCCCTCCCGAAGGAAATTTTAGTGAAATTCATTGTTAATATATTATCGATTGTACAATAATTCTTTAAATAATCATTATCAAATTAAAATTCCATGATCAACATACATATTTTTCTTATCCAAATGGAACAGATACACTAGGTCATCATTATTTAAGTCTTATGTCATGCTTAATCCAACTACATGAGGGTTTGTTCTTCCTTGGTGATTTATCCATCACTCATGTAATTGTCATTGTTCATCCAATAAAATATTTTCTTGTCTCATAAGGTTCCTATCTCAATACCACTTGATCTCTTTATCATAGATTCACCTTGCTTCAAGTTGGACAAGAGATTCTTCCACTTTCACTTTGGTTGGTGAAGACTATTTTTGGTTTAGAATATGAAGCACTTGAACCACTACTACTGTTATCATCCCCCAAATGTTTTTCTATGCTTATTGTGCTCGGTAATAACTTCTTTAAACAGTAATGGCACAAACTTAGTAGTTGTTTTATGTTAAGTGTTAGTATATCATCGATACAATCATGAAAAAATGAGTGCAACTTAGTCACATATACCTACTATTATTTGATTCTTACTTCTTTTGTCAATTTATGCATATTTCTTCGCAAGGTCACATTAGAGAGTTTACAACAACATTCCTTCTTCTATTTCAATTGTTATTTTTGACCATTTAAACCTTTGAACATTTTCTCAGTTTATAACTTGTCATTCTTGACTAATTATGAGTGTTCGCAGTTTCCAATCTTTACACTTTTAAATTTTGTAAGTCATTGTTATGACCCTCACCAATCATGTTGTTCAATCCACTCAATAATATCCTTAATAAAATTTTCCACTTGAGAGAGAGAGACCCCTTAGTCTTATCCTACAAATTGTCCATGAACATTTTTACCTTTTCATATTTCTCTTTACAATTCAATGTCATACACCTAAAAGGAATCATATGAGCTTTGATTAACTGCTCAAATCTTAATATTTCATATTATTGTTAGTCACATTGGTAGTCTACTCAACTATCACTAATATTGGACTTAAAATAAAGAAATAAAAGTTGCATGTTGACACATGGAATGTGAGCATGTGGACCCTTTCCATTGTTTTATCTTTTTAATGGATGATGAGGAAGATGAGAGACACCATTCCTTCATACATTCTCTTGGAAGAAAAGCGTTGTGAGACAAAGGATTCCCTCGCAGTAGTACGTTGATTGAGGGCTTGAGGGTGGCCAATTGTAGAAACATTATGTGCATTTGAGCCTAAGGTTGGATGGAGATTCGTCCCCAAAACTTTGTTGCGGTTAGCGGGATTCAAATAACATTCAACTCCAAAAGCACAAGTAAGGAATATTATCACCACGGGTAAGTCATCTACACTTTCAGAAATTATATGTTAATTAGTGGATACTTAAGCGTTGATTATTAATCACATGATTGATCTAATTAGTTGCATATTTTAATTTCGGGGTTGTTATAGTTTCGTCTGTTTCCTTGATTATAGCAACATTTACTATTTTTAGCATTTTTTCGGGTCTTGAACTTCCAGATCTATTTTGACCCCCTAAACAACATTGTTTTGAGGTCCATAGAACAGAATATCTCATAGTACTTAGAGATCTCTTTCGAAAGAGGTGTCGGACGTGCCAAACGAAGATCATATGACCAAGTTACTACCCCGAGAAGTTGGCTACCCAATAAACCCCCACGAGGCCCACAAACTCTTGGCCTTTCATCTCTTGGGGTTAGGGTTTTGGTTGTTTAGGGTTTTCCCTTGTTGTTCCATAATAAAAAGGCCCTTGATCCTCATTGTAACACATTTCAAAGGCATGTAGTTGCCACATCTCTTCTCAGAGATAAGCTACCACCCGAACTAGTTTATTTCCATTCTGTATGTAAGCATATTCTAGTTCTTTGATATTAATGAAATGAAGTTTTATTTCTATTATATTTATGTGTTTATGTTTTATATGTATTTTGTTGTGTTCTTGCATAAGTATGGATCAGTGGTATTAGAGCGGTCTACTATTTCTTTGTTTTTCTTTGCATGTCCCCAACAAGGTCAGGGTATAAGGAGTTAGGGCTCAAACTAGTTGAACTTTTGCAAGGCTAGCCTCGCAAACCCCGATGGCCTCCCATGGTGAAAGAAAAGAAATATGAGTGGGGAGGAAATCCTTTCAAAATATTGCTCAAGGAAGCCCTCGAGTGATAGAGGAACACAATGATGGATAACTTCGCCCAGATCCTTCGACGACGACCCAGAAGTGACACATATTCATCTATTAGCCACTCTAGAGACACCACTCATTTTAAGGTACAAGTTAACTTTGACATTCCCATATTTGAAGGCTAGATAGATGCAAACACCATAGATAGATGGTTAAATATGTTGGAAGGATATTTTTCAGTTCATGACTTTCCAATCAGAAAAAATATTACTTTTGAACTCCTCAAAGTCACCCCACATGTCAAGGACTAGTGGGAAACCTACCGTGAACAAAAAGACGAGAGGGAATCCTCGCTATTTTCAACCACACCCACTTTGAATTATTTCTGAGACACCATCAAGGAACAATATTACCCTATCGGGAGCTATGAATATAAATACATAAAGTGGACCATGCTACTGCAAGGAAGGGACCAAGATGTGTCGAAGTTCACAAATATTTTCCATACCCTTCGCACGAAGCTGGGTATCAAGGATTTTGAGCGGAATTTGGTACTTATGTACCACGACTATCTACACAAGTATATTCGGGACGAGATGGAGTTCCTAGACATCTCCTCGCTTAGCGCCACCTATCGATACATTGTCAAGATCGAGTAGAATTTTAAACAGAAGAAGCGATACTTTGGATCTACGAATCCAAAGCAAGGGAAAGGCTCCCCCAAACCACAGAGCAAAGGACAAAGCCAAGGCAGAGTGACCCAGGACAACCCATCGAAGTTGTAAGAAAAGAACAACACCACCAAGACAAAGAAGGACATAGGGAAATGGTGTGAGTTTCATAAGAGCCTCACTCACAACACAAGTGAGTGTCAAGCCAAGCAGTCACTGGTGGTTGACCTGAAGGCTTCTGAATCAAATGCATGTTCCAACTCTGAGTAAGAAACTGATAAGGGGTATGACAAAGGGAAGCAGATTATTGATGCGGAGCTTAGTTCCACTGTTGCCACCACCAAGATCCAGAAGGTTGAGCCTGAAGATCCAGAGGAGGGGGAGTGACTCTTCCACTCATAAATGTGGGTAAAGGGTTCTCTGTTGTAGTTCATTGTCGATAGCAAGAGCCAAAACAACCTCATTTCAGCAGAGGCTGTGAAGTGGTTGGGCCTATCGACCACACCACACCTGCAGCCATACACCATCAGGTGGCTTCACCAAGGATGAGATCTCCATGCCAGCCAACAATGTCGCCTTCCCTACAACATCAAGCCCTTCACAGATGAGGTATTGTGTGATGTTTCTTCTCTTGAAGTTTGTGATGTATTATTAGGCCAACCATACTTGTGGAAACGTCATGTTGTGTATGAGTTTAGGCCTTGCATTGTCACTATTTCATTGGGAAATAAGTTATACAGGATACCAGAGGTAGCACCACCTACCGCCATCTCTTTGATCTCTACAAAGCAATGCAACAAGATCATTTCCCAGACCGATAAATTTGTCTTCCTTATTATTCATCCCCAAGGCAAGAAGAAGATTGTGGCCACATCCAAAACCTCCAGATAGGGCACCTCCACACAGCAACAACAGATGGCCAAGGTCATGGAAGACTACAGGGACATCTTCACCTCACCCATAGGGGTACCCCTACACTGTCAGGTCAAGCACTCCATCGATCTGACCTCAAGTGCACTGCTACCCAGCGGACTAATCTACCGATGCTTTGTTCTAGAGAATAATGAAATTAAGAGGCAAATTTAGGAGTTGTTATAGAAAGGGCATCTAAGGCCAAGTTCATCACCCCATGGAATCTTGATCATGTTGGTACAGAATAAAGATGGCACCCGAAGAGTCTATATTGACTATTGGGTGTTGAATAAGATCACTGTCCAAAATAGGTATCCAATCCCATGGATTGATGGCCTTCTAGACTAGCGCAAGGAGGCCAAATATTTCAGAAAAATCGACTTGAAGTTTTGGTACCACCAGGTACCAATGAAACCCTTAGATGTGTGAAAGACTACCTTTAAATCCAAGGAGGGCCTTTTTGAATGGTTGGTCATGCCTTTTGGGTTGACGAATGCCCCCGTAATATTCATGTAGCTGATGAACAACATCTTGTGGCCCTTTACCAACTCCTTCATGGTAGTGTACCTGGATGACATCCTGATATTCAACCGAAGTTGAGAAGAGCACATACACCATATCTGATAGGTCCTCCAAACCCTACGACAACACAAATTGTGTGCCAATTTGGATAAATGCAGTTTCAGCATGACCCGGGTTCAATATCTAGAGTACATCATTAATAAGTAGGGCGTGCATGTGGACCCAACCAAGATACAAGCTATTTGAGATTGACTAGCCCCAACCACTCTAACAGAGCTTTGCAGTTGGGTCTTTCCAACTTATATAGCAGGTTCATGTTGGGATTCTCTCATATCACTTGGCCTTTGAGTGAAGTCACCAAGGGACAAGAGAAAGGAAAGTTATTTTTATATGAATCCCAATATAAGGCATTTGTTGAGTTGAAGCATTGCCTCTGCTCTACATCAGTGCTCACATTAGCAAGCCTATACAAACCATTTGAAATTGAGACAAACACCTTCAACTATGTTATTAGTGCAATTCTTACCCAACAGGGGCATCCGATGGCATATCACGGTGAGACACTTTCAGATACAGCCCGAAAGTATTCCACTTATGAAAAAGAGATTTATTCTATTGTGCAAGCCTGCCGGCAATGGAAGCATTACATTTTGGGGAAGGAAACGGTCATCCACACAGATCACCAACCCCTGTAGTTCATATAGACGCAAGGGAAGTTATAGAATGATCACTATCAGAAATGGTCCACATATTTGCAACAATTCCATTTGAACATCAAGTACAAAAAGGGCACCACCAATAATGTTGCAGACTGTCTCAACTGACCACCAGTCATGGCGATGATCATTGTGCTAGACTCTTGTGGACATGAGACTTTAGGGTGGCCACATATTTACAAGAGTGATCTAGAATTAGATGACACCTACGAGATGGTCCTAGAAGGCAAGCAAGTTCCATATTTTCACCTCTAGGGGGCACTACTATGCCACATGGGACACCTATGTGTTCCTACAAGTGAGTGTGCCAAGATGATTTAGGAAGCGCACTACAATCGGGTTGTTGGACACTTTGGGGAAGAGAAAACAGTGGCAGTGTTGCATAAGTATTTTTATTGGCTGAACCTTCGATAGGATGTTGGGAAGTATATCAAATCTTGCACTGCCTGTGTCATTTCCAAATCAACAATTAAGAAGCAAGGCCTATATATTCATGTTCCTACTCCTAGTCAGCCTTGGAAATCCATATCCATGGATTACATATCGGGCCTTCCTTCTACTAAGCATGGCAATGACTGCATGTTCATGGTCATCGACAGATTCTCTAAGACAACCAGTATGGCAGTCTACAGTAAGAGTATAACAGAAGAAGCCACCACTAAGCTCTTCTTTGAACAAGTGTGGGTACATTTTGGGATCCCATAGTCCATTATCTCAGATCACGATGGCAGATTCCCTGAGTAAATTTTGGTCAAGCCTCTAGTCGATGCTGGATACCAAGCTCGCTAATTCCATGACCTTCCACCCCTAAACTAATGTCCAAACAGAGGTCATCAATAGGATGATTTTGCACATTTTGTGAATTTACAACTCGAAGCATCCACACACATGGGATGAAAGCCTCCCCTATGTCCATCACAACTACAACAAATCTCTCCATATCTCCACTGGCCACAACCCTTTTCAGGTGGGGTTGGGATTCCAACCATTATGTCCCATTGATGTGGCCATAACATTTGCAACTACTCAAGCAAATTTGGCTCATGTCTTGTCCGAAGTTGACTAGGTTAACAACTTCATTGAGCGCATTTAGCACATCCGCCAACAAGTCCATAACATATTAGATAAAGCTAATGATAAGTATAAGCAGTGTCACGATCAACATCAAGTGTCACACAAGTTCTAGGTGGGCAACAAATTTTGGTTACATTTGTAGAAGAAAAGCCTCATTGGGCCCCACTGCAAGTTTCGCTCACTCTAATATGGGTTGTACACCATCACTAAGGTTTTAAGGAACAATGCCTTCAATATTATCATTCCATTGTTCCTTGGTCTACACCCAGTATTCAATGTGGACCAATTGCAACCATACTTTCCTCCATTGTTGGACACATCTGACATCGCGGAGCAGCTAACACCAACAAATCTCAACCCAAGTTGCATTGAGTAAGCCACAACTGACAGGATCATGGACACACAGATTAAGAACACTCACCAATAGAGGATCCAACTATATCGATTTTTCAAAGCAGACCAACTCCTTCACTAGGGCAAGTGGTTCACTAGGGACCAGGTTCAGCATAAATTTCCTCACCTCATGGAGGCTCTACATGCAATAGTGACCATTGCTTCCTAAGGGGGGAGGACTCATCCAGGTGGATATTGTTGGTCACCTGCTTATTCCACCTAGACCTCCAATTAGTTTCATTTGTTTCCTTAATTATAGCAGCATTTACTATTTTTAGCAATTTTTTGGGTCCTAAACTTCTGGAGCCGTTTTGACCCCATAAATGATGTTTTTTTTTAGATCCATAGCAGACTTGTAGCTATAGGTAGGGGTTTGTAGCAAACCCTATAGTAGTTGGAAAGATATTTCCAACGAGGTATCATATGCACCAAGTGGAGATGATATGACCAAGTTACGACCCCAGGAAGTTGGCTACCCAACTAACCCCAATGGGGCCCACAAATGCTTGGTGTTTCATCTCCCGGGGTTAAGGTTTTGGTTATTTATGGTTTTCCCTTGTTGTTCAATAATAAAAATGCCCTTAAGCCTCATTGTAACATAGTTCAGAGGCATGTAGTTTCCACATCTCTTCTCAGAGATAAGCTACCATCACCCGAGCTAGTTTATTTCCATTCTAAATGTAAGCATATTTCAGTTCTTTGATATTAATGAAACAACATTTTATTTCTGCTGCATTTTTGTGTTTATGTGTATATATGTAATTTTTTGTGTTCCTGCATAAGTCCGGATCACCTTGGTATTGTGTACCTTTCAAGATTCTTGAGAGGATTGGACCAATAGCCTACCGACTTGCACTGCCTCCTACAATGAAAGTCCATGATGTTTTCCATGTGTCATTGCTTAAGAATTATGTGAAAGATGTTGATCATGTGATTGATTGGTTTGTATTGCAGGCAGAACCAGAAGGAGAATTCCAACCAAAACCTCAATGCATTTTGCAATGAAAGATGCTCATGCTCCAGAATCGAGCAATCGAGCAAGTTAAAGTGCAATGGAAGCACTTTGGGCCCAATGAAGCTACATGGGAAATGGTTGATCAGATGCAGGCTATGTATCCTTCTCTATTCGCTTGTTGAGTGGATGTCTTTTGATATATGTTTTGATGTTGTGTTTTGGTTATGTCTATATGCATATATATGTTGTAAATACTGCATCGAGCCGTGTTGTAAAGCTCCAATAAGCGGTATGGTGTCAATGATATGTTGGTTGTGTTTTCAACAGATGGATATGATGTAAATGTTGCATTGAGTTGTGTTATAAATCTCGATGGGAAACATGTGTTTGCTAGTTTAAAAGTGTCATTGACCACCGAGGACATTGTTCCTCCAAGGACAAGGGTTATGTAACATCCCTGGTTGAAAATCTATGTAATAAAGTTAATAAAGGAAAAATAAGACCAAGGTCATGGACATGTATTCCAAGTTGAATGTTGCGAAAAAACATAGTAATGGGGATCACTTGTGACTAATTTATGGCTATGAAAATTGGAAAAGGCAATGAAAAAGGCAAATAGGCATTTTATGGCATTTTATTTATGAAATAAAGGGAAATATGAGAAAAGGAAGGTGAAAGGTCACAAAATTACATGTGAGGAAAATTGAAGGAAAAATAGAGGAAAATGAACAAAATAGAGGTCTCGATGATAAAGAGGATTATAAGGATCATTTCTTAACTTTTTGTCATTTTTAGCTTGGAGCTCTCATCTATTATATCTCTCTCTCACTCTTGCACACTTACAGTTTCTTGGAACATTGTGGCATACTTTGGATTTGGAGAAAGAAGGCAAAGGAAAAGCATGAAAGCGCAAGGGGATAACGAGATCAATCGATACAACAGGTTTTCTTTGCAAGTATCTAGTTGCATGTATGATTTCCTTGCTAGTTTTTTCATGCAAGATATATGCACGCGGATAATTTGTTATGATATGTCATTGGCATGGAGGATTGTCTGGATTGACAATGGTTTTGCCTAGCCTTGCCATTTCCTAGATAACTATGGTGTTGTGGGTTTTCCCATTTTTTTATGATTGGTGCTCATGTTCCTTATAATTGTGGTTTGAGTTACTAGTTCCTGGAACCTTGGTTGGACAAATTCTCCAGAATCCCTAGAACAACTTGGGTTGAGTTACTAGTCCTAGAAGCCTTGGTTGGACAAACGCTCTGGAGCCCTTGGTGGGTTAAGTTACTATTCCTAGAGCCTTGGTTGGAAAAATGCTCTGGAGCCCTACGATATATGTGGGTTGAGTTACTAGTCCTAGATCGAGGTTGGAATAAATACTCTGGAGCCCTGGAAAACTTAGGTAGAGACCGATATAGTGATGGTTAATGATGTCCGACCGTGAGGTGGAATCACTAGTTGAGGGTTGAGGTGGTTTGGCCCTAAGAAGCCCTAGTTTGGTTTTGGTTGGTTTATTCCATAATATCCCATATTCATACTTGGAATATGGCACAGGGGTGATTGGATGAAAGAGAGATTTGGTCCAGCCCATTCTATTGTCGAGCGGTACGTTTAAGTCCCTGACTTGGTTGGATTTGTAATGTTAATAAGAGCTATTTTCCTCTTGTATCTCATGAGTATTTACAATTGTTATTATGTGGTTTTGATGGTTGTTCTGTCATTTTGTGATTATGGTTATATGTTGGTTATAAGCATTATTTCATGACAAATTCTGGTCATGGTTATTAACATGTTTTGATTGGTAAATGAATGGTTATTGAATGCATGACCCAATATATGTTATTGCAGACATTGTGAGAGGGAATTAGAACTTCTTAATGATTCTCAGATAAGTATCAACCCCTATGTTTAGATATGAATTTATGACCTGTAGATTACATGTTCACAATGTGTTTGATGAAATTCCTAGTATGTTCTGGTTAGTCTAGGTCAAGTTCTGAGTTAATATTGAATGTTTAGCTTTTTCATTGTGTAAATTATGGTTCTTTGGTGAGTTTATTGAATTAATGAACATATAGGTATTTATAACCTACAGGTACTATGTACACAAAGTGTTTGCATAAATCAATAATTTGGACCTCCAACTTCCCGGTGTCATAACTTTGGCATACGATCTCTATTTAACTATCATAATACCTCATTTCTAGCATCTATGTTTTCCCTGAAAATGTCGTTTAGGCCCTCAAAACAACCTTGGAGGTTTAGAACCCGAGAAAACTACAAAAAATAGAAAGTTTCGTTAAATTTAAGGAGACGAAACTGAAAAGAAATAGTGTTGGGTCAAGTTGGGTTGATAACAGTGTGATCATGTGTCACTAGGTGGTTGCAGTCAGCTCTAGACATATGGACCCAATTTTCCATAAGTGCATCTTGGCAATCGGGTCTCACATAGTAACTCTCATCTTCATGTTTACCCTAGTGAG
>APFE030259876.1:69810-83799 GCA_000404065.3 Pinus taeda
TTCATATATATTAAAAATTTAAACCATTTAAAAGCTCACCACACAATACATAAAAAAGTAAAAGGATGAATTAAAAAGAAAAAGACAAAAAACCCACGTAAGGTTTGAAACAACAAAAACAAAAACAAAAACTCCAACACACAACACAAAACAAAACTTCATAATAACACAACTAATGCATTCACACATCGCGTGGATGAGGGTGGAGCACTGAAAAAAAGGACGAACGCAGTGTCGGGCTTCGACCTTCATCAAAACCTGCAAATATTAAAAACCCAAATGCAATAATTGACGAACCACCATGCTAGCTCTGATTGCAATTTGTAAAGCGAAAAGGCAGTGCAACGATCCGAGTTTTTGGTTGCACAATCAATTAAATTGATATCAATTACTTTATGGCTTAACATGTTGGTTGAATTACCATTTTGTTTAACGTAGTTCTTATGATTGGATGAGAATCGAAACTTTTTTTAGTAGGGATCATGACTCTCGCGTCTTATTCTCTAGTAAGTTTGTTATTCCCAACTCTTTTTGTGCCAACAATGCGTGGGACTAGTACTTCTAGTGACTTCGGTATTAAGTGTTGCATACTTGTCCATACATTCCACTCCTCAACTGGAAGCTCAAAACCTATAGCTGCAGAATCAGTGTAATTTGGTAGTTGCAAAATCAATCATTAGCTGCAAAATTGACGCAATTTGCTAGCTGCGAAATCAATCATTAGATACAAAATTGAGGCAATTATGTAGCTTATGAAAATTTGGCTTGTGGTCTATTGGTGAAGCATTAAGTTTGTGGAGAAAAGATCTAAAGTTCAAAATTGGCTAGAGACACATTGTTAACTATTCTACATTTTTTGTAATTTTTGCCTAATCTTGCGACAAATTGGATGAACCATCATTGCCACATGTTAGCCCATGATTGGCCACCAATTGTCACGTCATTGTCCAGTCAGCAAGCCACGTCACTTTTCTACATCAGCCTACCAAGTTAGCATGCCAAGTCATCTTCCCACTTTAGCATCCACATCAGCATCATGTTGCCACGTGGCACCTTCAAGTGTTGCCAGGTGACGCCCACGCACAATTTTTTTCATGTTTCATAAAAACTTCAAACAATCATAACTCTTTCATACAACATCAAATTTTGATGATTCAAATATCGTTGGAAAGATCTCGACAAGATCTACGCAACGAGAGAGTTTTCATCAACATTTGAGACAGTAAAAAAAAATTGAATAAGTTATCAACAGAACACCAACAGGTAGTCCAAGGTACCACTTTCCAAACAGGTAAAACTGCATTTAATTTTTCTTTCTTGAATTTGTTTTATTAGTATTATTCCTGAGTTTTTTTGTGTGTATATCTCAGATGAAGAGAGGCTAGTCACCTTTCTCTCTCGATAGTCTTACATTTTATTGCAAAAAAATGCTAAGTTTTTGCAGGTTCTAGGACGATGAAAGAAGATCCCTATATGCACAAATGTCTTTTAAAGACCAAGTTTCTTTCAGAAGAGAATGTTCATTCCATGTCAAATCAAATCCATTACACCATTGTTACTAAACAAGACATCTCAGATACCAATTTTACCATTCTAAGCCTACGATTTTCCATCTCCTTACTGCCTAACCATGATTTCAAAAATATTTTCCCTTTGCAATCTTCATACTTTTCTGCCTCATATTCACTCACCCTTAACCCTAAAATAAAATCATTCAGCTCCCTTACAAAGCTAAGTCACCCCATTTTCCTCTTCCTTTCTGTCAAATAAAACTTGCTTCATAATGCAAATCTTTCATCTATGTCCTTCAAATTATTATTTTATACTCGCGTTAGATGATGGAGGATTCATTAAGGCCTCCCTTCTAATGAGTCTTGACCCATCGACTCTGACACATCATCTGGGATCAAGACTAGAGATCTTTCAAGTACCTTGAGGCTTGCATGCCTTAATGGCAATTTCTCTCCCCTGTTTATCAGATCTTCTAGGTGACTCAACTACGAAACATCTGTTCATAACTAGTAAGATGTACTCAGCCATCTTGACTCTCATTGACATCAATGGTGAGTAGTCTCGTGTTGGTTAATGACATTCATTAATAACCAATAATCCAACAATTTATTTTCTATGTTCGACACCGACACATCTATTCACATAGATAAGAATTATTCTACTAAGTGGGAATGAATGAAGATTATATGATTTCAACAGCTTGCAGCAGGACTCAACTCAGAATTCAGCAGTCGTAGCATTGTCATAGCAATAAAGATTCCAATTTCATATCAGATTCATCCTCTATTCATACAACCAAGAGAAAGAAAAAGCAGATCATATTCGTTTACTTCACATTCCATGATCTAGTAGTCGAAACCACACTCTTCTATATATATATAGCTTGTCCACTTTTTAGGTAGGTGAATGTATGTTATTTTCTAATCTTTAATCATGTAATTCCTTGAATGCTGAAATTTTGATTTTGGAAAATCCCTCACCACATTTATATTCCCTTTCTCATTTGCCAAAAACTGAAAACACCTTTAGTTTGGGGGAAGGGATATCAATTCATATTCACATGTCACATTTCATTTCATCATAACCAACATATTTTTCCCAATCCACTATTATTGCATTTTGATTCCAAAAAGTTTATATGTTTTGCAATGATAAATGGATAAGCACATTAAATGGCTCACAACCACTATCGGGCCGTAAAAAAAGGAATTCTCAATATTTTCAAGTTTTTTGATGCAACAAAAATAAGAAAAGTATTATTACACAAGAACCGATACTCATAAATTTTTGGTTGTTGCAATCAAATGTCTTTCAAAGTACACTTTGCAAAGAAAATAAAGTTATCAAATGATATGATTATGCAAAGTTTAAAGAGAATCAATACAAAGCCAAAGTTCATATAGAAGCAAAAAAAATTAAAGAATATCAACTTATGATTAAGGGAATCAATGCAAAGTTACATGAGGACATGCAACATCTTCAGTTGGGGGGAAATGTTGGGCCTCCAAAATGTCACTCTTTTACCCTCATTTCCATCATTTTACTATATTACGTAACTCTTTACCATGTTTTGTAACTCCATAACCCTACATTAATAACCATTTTGTTGATCATATGGGTTTATCATTATTATTTTCCAACTTATTTATTTTAAGTATTTTAAGAGAATTTATGATTAAATATTAGGAAATTAACATGTTTTCATATATATCTAAAAGTGGTATGAGTTTTATGATATTGTAGCCCTATTTGAAGATTCTAGAAGGGTCCTATTTGGCTACTCAAACACAAATTCGAATTTCAATTTCAACTCATGAAGATTTGTGGAATATTTGTAGAATATTTGGATCATTGACTAAGCACATTCAAAGGAGAAGAATCATGGATGTTTTGATATGTGTTTCCTATCAAAAATAGGAGAGAATTTTGAGAGGATTTATATCTAATATTTTTAGGTGATTGGTTGTAACCACGAGATAAATGTGGATCTAGGAGAGATTTGTGGATCTATATTTACTGATTAGTTATCTTAAGTTTTTGTATAAATAGGAGTGCATATTTCATACAAAGGAGTTCCATACAAGATATGTAATTGTAAAGTGAGGATAGAGAGGAAGAGAGTTAAATTATTGTAATATCTATGGAACTTTCTCCAACTTCATTTTATGGAATACATGTTGCTTCTTTGATCTCCATGCTTTATTAATTGTTTGGTGTGCTTGCTGAGGAGTGGAGGGCCCCCATCAATCGCAGCTTGCACACCTCTTTCCTTTGTTGTAAATATTTATGTTATTTCATTTATGCAAGTTTAGTTTAGTTTCTTTTACGTTATTTTTTATTATATGTATTATGTTGTTTTGTTAAGATTGATTTAATTTCCTCATGTTTGGATTGGATTGGCACACTAGTAATATCATATTAGTAATCTCATGGGCTACTAGATTAAATTATTTTTTTCATTTCATAGCTTCGATTAGAATTGTTGGTTTTCGTAGAGCTAGTCTTTGAGAGAGAACGTGTGCAGTTGCTTTTCATTTTCTTTCATTATTTGCTTTGTAATTAGTTTCAAGTTTCTTGCATTAGATTAATCTATTCTGAGAAATAGTCACCTAGTACATATAGTACATGTATACCTCATCAGTTCACGAACCCTGGGTTGACAATTTAATGACAGGGATTTAACTCACAATTAAATCACCCAACAATAGATTTGATCCTCATAGAGAATGAAGTTATTGAATATGTTAAGGGTTCAATCTCAAAACCATCTCAAGGGAAATCTCAATTACTATCAAAATACATGAAAGGAGAAGTAAGGGTTCAATGAATCCTCATAGAATCAATCAAGGATTCACTCATTCCTTATGTAGAAAAGATGAAGACATTGAAAGAAATCTATGAAAAGCTGGTAGAATTTTTTTTTCCGTAACCACTGCAGAAGAAGTTATATCATTAAGAACTGAATTATACAAGATGAAGGTATCAAAGGAAGAAGGGGTATCCTCATACCTTATGATGGTATCTCAAATAAGAGATCAACTACAAGAGCTGGGGGAAATAATGTCCAATAAATAAATGACCATTGTTATGTTCAATGCACTACCAAATGAATGGGGCAACTTTCTATCAAGTATCTATGGAAAGAAGGAAGCCACTCCTTTCAATGAACTTTTGTCATTATGTAAGATTGAAGAAACTAGTTTAAAAGAAAAAATTGATGTCGAATCAAGTGAAAAAACTCAAGCATATACAACTATGACAAGAAAGAAGGAAAGTTTAGAAAGTTTGATCCTCGAAAAAGGAAGAAAATTGACATGTCCAATATCTAATGCTATGAATGTAATGAATATGGGAATTTCAAGAGGAATTGTCCTAAACTCAAGAAGGACAAAAAGAAGAGAAACGAAATAAATGAAGCCCATATCAATGAAGAAGTGGAAGAAAAAGAAAAGAAGGAGGAAGTAATAGAATTCCACTATTAGATGGTCTCTCACATATTTTCATGTACATACAAGTTAACAAGTAAATGTAGGGATTATCAAGAATGATAGATGAATTAGAGATGAAATAGAGATGACATCATCATAGAAGCATGGAAGATAGCTAAAGTAGAAAGTCTACATAGTTGTAGCAGTCATCATGATAGAAAGAAAGTAGATCATGGCATCTCCATTGGAAACATATAAGGACAACAAAAGTAGCAATATATATGGTTGGAAGAAAGTCATCTTGCAAGATAAGGAAGGAGAATTTGCAAATTGATGATCTTAAAAAATCCTCCATCAGAATTCATTAGAAGGTTCACCTCTACTTGGAAGAAGCAAGTGCCTTGCTGATAGTTTACATTTCGCCTTGTGTAGAAGGATGATGGTATGGTGACAAAGGAATGTAGCATGTCAAGTTGGTTGAAGTACTTTCGTCTTCAAACAAGGAAAGGAAGCTGCCAAAGCAAGTTTAGATGACCACATGAAGGAATATGTATGTATATATTTGGTAATATATAGATAAAGTCATGTCATCATATGGTTGTAGATAGAATGGTTGAATGCTCTATCTCATGAGCATGACTGAAGAAGAAGGGACTCTTCCTTATGAATTATGCATGAAGGCATGTATACAATGTGACTTGAACTCTTCTACATATTGAAAAAATAAAATCAACATAATATGACCTCATGAAGAATATGAGGTGGTTGGAAACTATGGTTCCTATGATGAAGGAACTATGTATAGTAAGTTCCTGGGGTAGCAATATGTGAAGAAAGGAAGAAGAGTTCATGAAAGATGAAACTATAGTCACGTAAGATAAGATAAGTGATCAACATATAATAACTAGAAGAATTAACTATGACATCTCCATGGAAGAAGAAAGTATGAAGACCCTGATGTGTATACTGCAAAAGAAAAATCTTGGTAATGAATGTCTTGGAGATGGATTCATACATATGCAGGGTGTTGATGTTGCAAGAAGTTGATGTCATGACGAAAGGCCATCATAAAAAGGTAACTTTGATTTGATGTTCATTTTGATTTTTGAAAACATCTAGTTGGACTAAAACAGAGCTACCAAAAGAGGGTTGTAGAAGTCACCTACAACTAGTACTTATGATATTAGATGGAAGGTCCTGAAAGAAACATGACTTTGAAGAGGTAGTTATATGAAGGATAGCCAAATATGGAATAGAAGATCATTTTCCGATGAAGAGAAGGATGACATGACTATTGGTTCAACATTATGTTTCATTGAAAATAAAGTGATGTAGAAGATGGTTGATGCCATATTGTAACAGCCTTGGTAAAAATTCATGTAAAAAAAATATAAGACCCTGGTCATGGGACACGTATTCCAAGTTGAATCGCGGGTAAAACATCCTAGTGGGGTGTCACTTTAGTTTATTAATGGCTAAGGAAATTGGAAAAGGCAATGGCAAAGGATTTGGAAAGGCATGAGGCATTAATTGGCATTTTATTTATGAAAATAATGGAAAATAGGAGAAAAGGAAGGTGAAAGGTCACATGTTGCATGTGAGGAGGAAAATGAAAGAAAAATAATGGGAATTGAAGAAAATAATGAATCATTGATAAAAAGGCTTCTAAGGATCAGCTGGTAGACTTTTTTCAGTTCAATGTTGGAGCTCTCTCTCTATTCTCTCTCTCTCATATTCTTGGACACTTAGAGATTTATTGGAGCACTCTTGGAGGAGTGTGGCATACTTGGATTTGGAGAAGGAAGGCAAAGGAAAGTAGGAAAGTGCAAGGGGACAACGTGAATCAATAACTACAATTGGATTCTTTGCAGGTATCGAGTTGCATGTATGGTTTCCTTACTAGTTTTGCATTCATGGCACATGCTTGTGGTTTCTTGGTTATGATATGTCATTGGCATGGATGATGCATGGATTGATGGTGGTTTTTCCTAGCCTTTCCATTTCCTAGATAGCCATGGTGTTGTGGGTTTTAGCTTTTATTTTCTGGTTGGTGCTCATGTTCCTTTGGTTGTGGCTTGAGTTATTAGTTCTTGGAAGCCTTGGTTGGACAAAGGCTCTAGAAGACTTGTAACAACTTAGGTTGAGTTACTAGTCCTAGAAGCCCACGTTGGACAAATGCTCTGGAAGACCTGTAACAACTTGGGTTTAGTTACTAGTCCTAGAACCCTTGGTTGGACAAACGCTCTGGAGCCCGACAACAACTGTGGGTTGAGTTACTAGTCTTAGAGCCTTGGTTGGAAAAACACTCTGGATCTCGACAGCAGTTGTGGGTTGAGTTACTAGTCATGGAGCCTTGGTTGGACAAATTCTCTAGAGCCCAATAACAGTCATGGGTTGAGTTACTAGTCCTGGAAGCCTTGTTGGAACAAATGCTCTTGAGCCTTGGACAACTTGGGTAGAGACCGATCTGATGGTTAGTGATGTCCGACTGTGAGGTGGAATCATTGGTTGAGGGTTGAGGTGGTTTGGCCTCTGGAAGCACTAATTTGGTTTTGGTTGGTTTATTCCATGAGATCCCACATTCTTTCTTGGAATATGGCATGAGGGTGACTGGATGAAAGAGAGATTTGGTTCAACCTAGTCTATGGTCGGGTGGTACATGAATGTCCTAGACCTAGTTGCATTTGGCATAAGTTAATAAGACATTTTTTCCTCTTGTATCTAATGGGTAAATATATTTGTTTATATGTGATTTTTATGGTTTTTATATCCTTGTTAATTTTGTTTGATATATGTTGGTTATGAGAAAGTTTTATGACAATTATGATGTATGGCTCTCGTCATGTTTTGATTAGTATGTTAAAAAATAATGAATGGATGACCTAATAGATGATAATTAAACTAATGTGAGAAGTCATCAATCCTTCTTAATGATTCTTAGGTAAGTATGAGACCCCTCTGCTTAGATCTGTTATTGAAACATGTAGATTTCATATTTGTAATATGTTTGACGAAATGATTGTCATGGTGGGGCTTGGTTAGTTCAATTCCTTGGTCAAGTTTTGTGTTAGAGGCTTTGTCTTGGGGTCATTTATTGTCTTGGAAAATCTCACCAAGTTTTGGGCAATGATTTGGAGACTAGCCCTAAACAATTGGCTTAAATCTCACAGTGTCTGACACAAAACTGGCTCAAAAAGACTACAGTCTCTCCCTTGCAGGAATTTTGGGAGCGACTAGAGAGTCCCATTCACATGCATTCACATTTCATGGGAGTGACTTGGGGTTTAATTTATTGAATGGTTAGGTTAACTCAGGGGTTGGGCACCTGGAATGGTGGATTAGCTCTTGTGGGTTCTGTAGCACCTGAGGGAGGTCTGTAACGGTTCCACTTCCTTAATTACACTTATGGAGTTGAATCATATCATAGTAACTATTCGTCCCATATTTGCCTCGGTGTACCTGTAAGATTGGGTAAGTTTGGGAGGAGGGTGTTACAGAGTGGTATCAGAGCATGGTTCAACAAGTGGACTGGATGGGTAGAATGTGTTTGTCATGCATACATGTCGGTTGCATATGTGTTCATTATACTTGTGGTTTATATGCTTATTATGTGTGCATGGTAATGGTCAATATTGTAGTTGTGTTATCATGTGGAAGTTTATGGTGTTGTTTTTGGATATGGTCGTCATGAGTGCATGTTAGTGTCTATATGTTGTTATGTATGCATTGTCTTGGTTATAGTTATGCATATATAGTAGGTCAAGCATGCATTGTGAGTTCATTGTATGTAGTTTGTGTCATCATGATGATGTTGGTTGTTATGATGTTGATGCATTGGTTGAGATAGAGCAGGAGATGCAGACTATCAGAGTGAGGTTGCAACACTAGACTTCAGGGTAAGAGCATATTGTCATATAGGTTTGTATGTTTGGCATGCAGGTATGTGGTTAATGGTTGTTATATTTATTAGGGTTATATACATGTTTTTCATTTTATTGTTGTTGTGGTTACATGCATGGTAGATGATAGTGAATCAATGTGGTCATATGCACATGTGTTGAATTGTCATGAATGATAGTAACTTGTTTTTATATGCATTGTGGTCATATGCATGATGATTGTGATCATTGCAGCTGAGCTCTTGATGTTGTTGTGTTTTGTGCTAATTTGGATTGACCTATTCATAAGATTATGGTTATGACATTGATGTATGAGTTAATATATTGGTGATAGTGTGTTGAAATAATCTAGACTGATTGTCCATATGTGATTGTATGAATGGCAGTTGTTTATGAGCTTATGATGTGAACATGTTAGCTAGTTACCGTTATGGATATCATATCCTTATTTATGTTTGAGTTGATATGTTGTGAAGTTATATCGTGCTAATCTAGATTGATTGTGTAGAAAAGATAGCCTCTGCTAAGATACATTAAGGTATGAGTTTGTTTATGTCGTCTACTTGGTGCTTGAATGTTTGATCATGTCGTTTATTGGTATTTGAGTGTTTGGTGTCTATTATGTTATCTATTTATTGTTTGAATGTTTGATCAATTGCATGATATGAGTATGTGTCTATAAGATTGCATGATGTAATGATCTTGTTTTAATATGGTTGTACTAATACATATTTGTTGAGACAACTGATATGTACTGGAGTGTAAGTAGATGGTAGTTGTAGTATTATGTATTATGAACGGTGAATGTGAGTTGATTGTTGATTATGACATGGTTGTTAGACTTTGTAAAGGTTGATTTCAAATTCATATATATGTTGTCTTGATGTTTGGAACATGTGATTGACATGTGTGAGTAGTTGCAGGGAAATATGCTTGGTATTAGCATGACAAGGTAATAATTGATGTGTTTCTAACAATTGGGTGATGTGATAATACATAGTAAGTGTTATCACCAAAAAATTGATCATCTAGCCTAATTTACTAGATGGATCGAAGTACATTATGTAAAGCAATTTTACCAGAGTAATATTGCTTTAACTGTGAGAAATTACTTAATAAATCACCTTTGTTAAGTAATTTATAATTAAACTTGTGAAGAATAATTAAATAAATCACTATTTATTTAAATTTCTTCTAGGAATAATTATTAAACCATTGTTCAATTATTATTCCTTGTCATATTTGACTCAATCAGGAAAAATAAACAGATAAATCATTAATTATCTTATTTTTCTCTAAGAATAATTAATTAATCACTAATTAATTATTATTCTTTGTCAAATTTGACTAAATCCCCTAGGAATAATTAAATAAATCCTTATTTATTTATCATTGCTTAACCAATTCCTTGAGATGATAAATAAATCATTTATTTATTTACTATTTCTAAATAAAAATTTAAATATTTTTTCCCTCATAACCAAATATAATAAAATATTCTAGGTGGTTATTCCAAGAATGAGGTTAATAATATTTTCTTATTGCTCATTATTCGAGGATAACTCAATATTTTGTTATAAATAGAAGGGTTTTCCATTCATCATTCACTTTTGACTATTTTCATTGTTGTAATTCTGATTATTTTCATTGATGCACACCATATTTTTGTTGGGTTTACACATTATAGAGGAGAGACACTCTATAAAAGCTGAAGACGTTTGAGGATAGCCAAGAACCCATCCCATAGAGGGGGACTGGTAACATCTATTTGTTCCCTTCACAGGTGTTATAATAAAAACTATTCTTTGTATATTTGGTTCCCATTCGATGATTGGAGTTATTACTCTTTATTTTTGTTGTTTAACTATGATTGTGGCATAGATCAGAAGTTTGAAAGGTTTTGTTTCTATCAGTTGCTGCAGATCTACAATGTTTAGTAGCCATTTATTGTTGAGATTGTTTGTCATCCATAATCTTAAGTGGGTTATTTTCGTACATCTTTGAGAAGAAAACACTACAACAAGATTAGCAACTCCACTAGGGATTATACTTCAGATTCAAAAACCTGGGTGACCTTCGGTTTTCAGCTTAAGGTTTCTTCTTTTTTCAATTCGCTTAATGTTTCATAGTTTTTAACCCTAGATCTGTTAAATTTCTTACTTCTGCAAGCTTTTTGATCTTTTTCGCAGGTCACAGGAACCAGCCACGACAAAGGTGACAAATTATTTTTTTTCTCCGAAATTTGCTGACTGGGATCCATGGAGCAAAAATCACACTTTTAGCCCAAAAAGTATGATTTGGAGGCCAGAGCGCACTTATCCGCCCAAAAAGTGCAATCCCACCTAAAAAACAGGTCAGTACTTGCGATTTCTGGGTTTCAGGGTTTTTCTCATATATGTTCCTAGGTTTTGCAGAGAGATGTCTGCTGGGTTGTCTGACCTCTATCCCATCTCGCTTAGGCCTTGATCTACTATGATTTACTCGTCGAAGTGGAATTTAGCCCCCCTAGGGCTTCTAGTATGCTTCCACCTTTATAGGAGGAGTTTCGCTGAGTGAGTAGTCCGAGTTTCTACAGTGTTTTCAGCCATATTTTCTAGATTTGTACCCTTCCGTTTTAGATCTATAAAGATATGTTGTTACCATCCATAGTTTCACATTACAACTTGCTTGGTCATTGGCCTTAGGGTCCCATCGGTTGCCCTAGGTGTTTCACCCATCTCCCTATCTTTTTGCAGCGATCTTCCTCTCTAATTTTTTGTTGTTGCTACACCACTTTCCAACAACTTAGTGTCACTTGATCCCAGTCACATCGACATTTATATCCCTTGACCATTTTAGTGTATTTTCCATCAATTTAGCCACCAACCAGTACAGTGTTTACAAACCCAGTTTGGGTGGGGTTTACTTAATTGTTTTGATGTTCATTTTATGTTGTTAATTTCAATTTATTTTCAACAAACTTTTTTCGTTTTTTACAAACATGATCTGGGATTAATAAATAAATACAATTGCACACACAAGCACACCTTAAGCGAAGGGTGCTTGGTTTACATCGCCAAGCCAAGACTTAACATAATAAATTTATGTCCCCTCATCGAGACAAAGGGATATTGTTGATCTCCCTTCACCATTTCTGTGTCACGTGTGTCTTACCACCATTGCGCCACCAAGGCGTTTTTCAAGGAGACTATCAGGCCTCTACCCCCAGTTTCCGCTTGGGCATATTACCCCTCCTCGTCGAGTTTGATTTCATAGCCCTCTGAGTCCCCATACCAACTCTTCTCCTGGTTCATCTAATTCCTCATCTGATTTTGAGCCTCCTTCATTGCATATCATCACCATGTCTGGACCCACAGTTGGTGCAGGAACCCAACCTGGTGTTGGCTCCGGTTCTATCCCAGTGGTCACATCAAACGCAACAGTCTCAGGAACCATTTTGGTAGCCCCCATGCTCCCTTTTATGGTTGGGTTAAGTCTACTAGATTTTAGCCAGTTGATAAATGACCCCATACACTACGATGTTGGTTGGCCTTCTATGCCGACTAAGCTTCCCTCAGACATCCCAAAATTTGAGGATAATGTTGGAGAGGATCCTATCAACCATGCCCAATCCTTTCACATGTGGTGTTCGTCCAACTCCATTATTGATGACTCCATTCGTCTTTGGCTATTCCAATGCATGTTCACTGGAGACGTTGCAAAAGGGTATGTAGACCAGCCCGCCATGTCTCATTCCATTTTCGCAACACTTGCTAAAGCATTCCTCTCATATTTCCAGTTATCTCTTCGATACGTGTTATATACCTAGGGGGGGTAATATGGGGTACCGAGGGAGGTACCCAAGGTAATAATATAATAATGGGATGGGCCATAGTAATAAATAAGGTGGTTAACCGATGTCATGTAAGGGACCACAAGTAGTTAATAATAATGTAATGGGCCCATGGTATTAGTTGATGGTATGAGTAAACCATGGTAATGATGCATGGTATTGTCATGTATGAGGCCTATTTAGAGGCTAGAGACTCCACATGGAGAGATATGAAGATGAAGAGAAGTATTCTTGTATGAACAGGCATACGGCGTGGAGTATTCTCCTTCCTTAAGGAGTGAATGTATGGTGTTGCCCTACCTTAAGGGTTTGATCAATAAAGATTCATTTCATATTATTCTTGGGTTTATTTGCATTATATTATACTTTCTTATCAAATCTATAATATTCTGGGTTAGATCTACAACAAGTGGTATCAGAGCACTTTCTTGGGCAAACCGTGGAGAAATTTTTTTATTTTTTGCAGGGATTTTTTTTTTTTTGGTGGCGAGTTTGCAGATCATATCTGTACATTTTGGTTCAAGATCAGAAAAATCTGATTGCAGATCTGTATTCCTTGTGAAAAAATAGCCGATTTCAAAAAAAAAATCGGTCAAATCGGAGTCCGGATGAAGGAGATATCGCTGATCTAAAAATCAGTAGGGTGGGAGACAATTTTTCGGGGCAGCGAATTTGCGGCGCAGATCTAGACGTCTTGGTGCATGATCTGCAAGATCTGATTGCAGATCTGGAATCTTTGTGAAAAAACACCCAATTTCAAAAAAAAAATCAAGCAAATCGGAGTCCGGATGAGGGCGATATCGCTGATTTAAAATCAGCTCTTTTTGCAGAAATTTTGGTGACGGCGGGAGAGTTGCAGCGCAGATCAGGAATTCTAGTACCTGGATCAAGATTTCTACCACATGGGCAGATGCAGAATGATTGTTCCATTTCTAAAAACAGGTCATAATAAGGATTCTGAGCAATAATGACAAAACTGTGACAATTTCAAAATTTTCGCCAAGTAAGTGAATTTTCTCAAAACCCTCTTCATGGCGAGTTACGGTTTTACAGGAAAAGATAATGGTCATACTATTGAAGAATACATAAAAAAACAGAAATCATTATGGAAAAACAATTGGAAGTGGTTTGTAGTGGAGCTATTTAGAGAGGAGGCAGCCACATGGTGGGGATTACTTAACCAAAAGAAGTGTTTCAACCTGCCCGATGAAGAATTTGAAAAATTACTTTTAGATAGATGGTCTCATGCCAGAAAACAAGATAAGGAGAAACATGTGGGTCTATTTCCTACTGGTATATCCTTATTGGAGGTTCATGG
>APFE030259876.1:89113-129770 GCA_000404065.3 Pinus taeda
GGGTGGTAATATGGGGTACCGAGGGAGGTACCCAAGGTAATAATGTAATAATGGGATGGGCCATAGTATAAATAAGGTGGTTAACCCATGTCATGTAAGGGACCACAAGTAGTTAATAATAATGTAAGGGGCCCATGGTATTAGTTGATGGTATGAGGAAACCATGGTCATGATGCATGGTATTGTATGTATGAGGCCTATATAGAGGCTAGAGACTCCACATGGAGAGATATGAAGAGAAGTAGTCTTGTATGAACAAGCATATGACTTGTGGAGTATTCTCCTTCTTACAACAAGTGGTATCAGAGCACTTTCTTGGGCAAATCGTGGAGAAATTTTTATTTTTATTTTTTGCAGGGATTTTTTTTTTTGGTGGCGAGTTTGTAGATCAGATCTGTACGTTTTGGTTCAAGATCATAAAAATCTGATTGCAGATCTGTATTCCTTGTGAAAAAATAGCCGATTTCAAAAAAAAAATCGGTCAAATCGGAGTCCGGATGAAGGAGATATCGCTGATCAAAAAATTAGTAGGGTTGGAGACAATTTTTCGGGGCAGCGAATTTGCGGCGCAGATCTAGATGTCCTGGTGCAAGATCTGAAAGATCTAATTGTAGATCTGGAATATTTGTGAAAAAACATGATTTCAGAAAAAAAATCAGTCGAATCGGAGTCCGGATGAGGGAGATATCGCTGAATTAAAATCAGCTATTTTTGCAGAAATTTTGGGTGACGGCGGGAGAGTAGCAGCGCAGATCTGAAATTTCAAGTGTCTGGATCAAGATTTATATCACATGGGCAGATGTAGAGTGGTTGTTCCATTTATAAAAACAGGCTATAATAGAGATTCTAAGCAATATTGACGGATCTGTGACCATTTCAATTTTTCACCTTTTTTTTTGTGATGGCGTACCTAGATCAGAGTTTGAGGGACTTGTATAAATTTGACGGTTCTCACACGTCAACATGGCTAGCGCAAGTGGAACAATATTTTAGATTGAATCATATCCTAGATGATTGGACTAAGCTTAGGGAGGGGACCCAGTGCCTGGACAATGAACGATGGCAATGGGCACTATGGCATCAACGTCGCAATGGACCTTTTGCGAGTTGGGCCCAATTTGCCAAAGCTCTTATAGAGCGCTTTGACCGTAAATCAAATCTTGTGGATAAGCACACACAAACAGACACACAGCCTAGCAAAGCTGTTATTTTTACAGGAAAGAAGGAAACCAAGGAACCAAAAGGGTTATTTTTGGCTGGTATCTCGGTATTGCAGGTTCATGGATTGATTCAGAAGGAGAAAATCATTGTGTCTATCAATCCGAGTTGCAAACAAAATCTTATAAATGTCAACTTGGCAAAGAAATTGCAAGTCCCAGCAAAACAAATTGAACATACACAGGTTGATAATGAGGATGTTCAAGTGTACAAGGATTTGAAGATTTCTATGGATAAATATGTGTTGCATGGTGATTTTTATGCCTCAGAGATGGATAATATGGATGTTGTTTTGGGATATCCTTGGATGGAATCCGTGGGTACTATCAATATTAATGTGCAGAAGAAATTCCTGAAGCTATGGTATAAAAAGAAGAAAATTACATTACAGGATATTTCCATCCATAAACAGGTAGAGCACATGGAGGCTGAAGCAGAAGATGTTCAAGGAACTGACATATCAGATGATGAGCCTTTGATGATCGACAATCAAACACAAACAGAGGCTGCAGAAGAAAAGGTTACAGGTGATGATACATCAGAGGAAGGCTCAGTGGCTGAAGTTATATTGAAAAAGAAGACACCACAACAGGCCCTACAGCAGGGTGAAGTCAAGCAAAAGCCATCGTGGGTTAAAACTTCAACATATCATCACCCACATCACCCCGCAAGACAACCGTCAAGATGGCAACCAAAGAGTCACATGACGGATACAAAGGAGAGACGATCCACCTACTACACCTCAACACAGAAGAGCTACCACAGTCAACTTCCATCTCAAGCGAGCGAGGCACCAGTGAGATCGAGGGTTCACCTTTCTCTTGGATGGCTAGATGCACGTGCTTGGTATCAGTGGACTACCCTTTTGAGTAGATCTTATTATTTGTGTTCTTCTCATGTTTCGGGGACGAAACATGTTAAGGGGGGTGGAATGTTATGTACCTAGGGGGGGTAATATGGGGTACCGAGGGAGGTACCCAAGGTAATAATATAATAATGGGATGGGCCATAGTAATAAATAAGGTGGTTAACCGATGTCATGTAAGGGACCACAAGTAGTTAATAATAATGTAATGGGCCCATGGTATTAGTTGATGGTATGAGTAAACCATGGTATTGATGCATGGTATTGTATGTATGAGGCCTATATAGAGGCTAGAGACTCCACATGGAGAGATATGAAGATGAAGAGAAGTATTCTTGTATGAACAGGCATATGGTTGTGGAGTGTTCTCCTTCCTTAAGGAGTGAATGTATGGTGTTGCCCTACCTCAAGGGTTTGATCAATAAAGCATTTCTATCTTATTTATTAGGTTTATTTGCATTATCTTATATTTTCATATCAGATATATAATATTCTTGGGTTAGAGCTACAACAAGTGGTATCAGAGCCAGGTACCCAACAGGGTGAATTAAAGAAGACGACACAGTGGGTTAGACCTACAAAAAGTGGGTTAGACCTACATTATTACCTTGGGTACCTCCTTCGGTACCCCATATTACCCCCCCTAGGTACATAACAATACGACACTGGTACAGAGCTATTGACCTCATTCCGTCAGTCCTCCACCTCTTGCCTTTCTTACCATGTTCAAGAGTGGCATCGAAGGAGGAGCACATGTCATGCTCCGCCCTTCGAAGATCGTGTCTACCTAGATTGGTTTCTTAGGAAGCTTTTATCACCCATTGGGAAAGATGTCACATCCCATTTTCCTTAGATCGAGGAAGAAGCTCTCTAAACTACTCTTAATATATGACCTGATTTATGTGTAATTCGGTTATGTCTATACCGTCATTCCAGACCTCCCTCATCCTGGAAGTGCCAATGCACTGGGGGCATCTCATACTTAACAAAGTTATGGCTATCCGCAGGGGGGCACCAATTCCTCTAAAACTTATGCCCCTCCTACTAGCAACATGTTTTTAGGACCCCAACCTGTCTACCAAACTGTTGCTCCTCCTTGTGCCGAATCAAGTGCTCCAGCCCCTCAAACATTAATGTCTCAGCCTCCCATGCATCTTCAACCCCAATAGCCACCACCCCCTCAAGGTCAAGTGTTTGTGCAGTAGAATGCCACCAATCCCCAAAAATCAAAGAAAAAGAATAAGGGGAAGGGTAACAAGGGTAACCAAGTTAATCAAGGTAATTAACCTAGTGAACCCCAAGGGAACCAGCCTAATACCAACAACCAGCAACAGGGAAGCCAGCTCGAGCAAAACAAGGCTATTCATATGAACAAGCCTTGTGCATGTTGTGGTGTACATGGCCATTATACACATGAGTGTCCACTCTTACCGCATAAGCACAAAATGTGGGAAGCCCAAGCAATTTCTAGAGGTCAACAATGGCCTCAAAATCCCGCGCCATCTCAACCAACAGTGCTCACAAATCCTTTCCCTCGGCAAGGATTTGTTGCTACTCAACCTTAGTCAGGTCAAGCAGCCAATCACCCCCAACCTTCTAGTCATGGTGACTACCAAATCCTTATGATGAATTTTGATGAGGTTAATCCCTCCGATATCAACTTCCAAACTCAGTTGCATCAATATGACAATCCATCGACTTCGTCCACCACCGAGTCCAAAAACAAAGCATCTGATGAGCCTCTTATGACACCAAATGGTCCGTTATAGATCCCTTAACCTAAAGTTGAGGCCATTCCCAAGATCCCAAAGGGACCATTACACTATAATGTGGCTTCTAACCGAGTTGCCCATACATACATTATAGTAGATGACTTGGCACAATCGCCTGCTGCCATGTCGACTCTAGAAGTCCTCCAGTTGTGACCATCTCAAAAGAAAGCTCTACTAACTGCCTTTGGTGTAGTAGATCCTTCCGACGATTGTCTAATTGTCTTCCCTGTTGATACATTAGAACATCCCCCATTGCCTTCATCCGTTGCTTTCCAGATACCAGTTGGAGTCCGTAATTCTGCCATCTCCCGATGCATTATTGACAAAGGTGCATCCACCTGTGTGATGTCCGCTACTATTTGGAAACAACTTAAATCACCTGAGTTCCAAATTCCTTGGACTATGTTTGGATACCACAATTCCAAATGAATGAATTCTTTGAATACAAAAAGTCTTCTTAACCATAATCTTGTCTGACATTACAAGGATACGCATTATATTCATGAACATGTATTTGATAGGTATAATAATTGGTTTCCTAGTTATAGTTGGATTTGGCAAGGAATTGGAGTCCCTTGAGAGTTGATTTTTGTACGTGTTCAATTACAAGTCAGCATGCTTGGGCACACCAAGGTAAGGTAACTAGTATATTGTATATCTATTTATGCACTGGAAGTACTGGCAGTGATGTGTTTATGGCAGTATGATGTAGGGGATTGCATGGAAAAAGAGACTGACATGAAATCTTGAAGAAGGCTCAGGTTGAGCTTTCCCTTGGAAGCATTAGGAACCCATGGGGAATTGAGTCACGATGTGTATTACTAGTTTTGTGCTTTCGGTCTTTTGTGATTTGTTTTGCTTGGTTTGCAATTTTGTAGTGTATGGCCATGCCACTTTGTTTGTGGTGTTGTATTGCTATTGGTCGTCATGGTTTTTATTCTTAGTTTCTTCTTGTTATTGCCTTTTATGTTTTGAGGGTCTTGGGAATTGGTTGGGAAAGAGGAAATTTAATGGAGCTCAGGAAGAACTGAATAAAAACCATCAGGTAATGAAAGACTCAAATGAAGCTTAGTGCAAGAGTAAAGGGCAGTTGAAGGCAAGAGTATGATAACCAACTGATTTGGTTAGGTACATTGAGATAAATGGACGGTGGGAGGACAATCATGAGAAAGGTAACATGCAAATAAAAGTACATGGGCTTAAGGTGATAGATGCCTTGGTTATGTTGGGAACTATTGTTCTCAAGATTGTGTCTGTTGTGCACAAATAAAGGAAGTTCTCTTAACCTAGACCTTATGATATTTGGTAATTATGTTGTGATTATGATTATGTTGATGTTTATATATGCATATATGTATTTCGTTGGTTGACAGGGTCATTAGGATTTTTTTCATGCTGATGTTTATATGTATGTATTTATGTCGTTGTCTAACAGGGTCATTAAGAATCATTCTTGTGGAGGAGTGATTGCTTATGCAGGTAAATAATATGAAGAGGTTCCTGGTTTATGAGGAATCTATTGGGAAGAGTAGCCCTAACATATCTACATGATCAGTATCATGTGGATATGAATTGATATTATATGATTGTACTATGCCTATGTTTATGTTATGGACATTTAATGCTATGGGATACATCAGCAGAATGGAAGCAGTGTGATTGGTGGCATGATGGAACATGCATGAATAATGAAAGGACCCTAGAAGCAAGGTTGCTTGGTAGAGTCATTATGTGGTCTATGGATGTCTAGTACCACTGTTGTGTATATGTTGTACTTGTGATATTGTGTACATGTTGTTTTGTGTATATATGATACTATGTACATGTTGTTTATACAATGTTATGTGTAGATGGTGTTGTGTACATGTTGTTTATGCAGTGCTGGGTATAGATGGTGCTATGTACATGTTGGATATGTGGTGTTGTGTAAATATTTTATTGAGTGCATGTTGGATATGTGGTGTTGTGTGCATATGGTGCTTTGTGCATGTCACATATGCTGTGTTGTGTACATATGGCATGGTGTGCATGTTGTACATATGGTGCTATGTACATGTGGTGTTGTGTACACGTTGTGCAAGTGGTGTTGTGTACATGTGGTGTTGATGTTGTGCATGTAGTGTTCTGTATAGGTGGTATTGTGTACATGCAGTATTGTGTGCATGTCACACATACTATGTTGTGTATATGTGGTATTGTGTGCATGATGTACATGTCGTTTTGTGTATGTGTGGTACTGTGAATGTGCATCGTGTAGTCATTGTATCATGACATGTGTATTCGTTGTGTTGTACTCTATGTATGTATATGTATTATGTTGTACACCAGGTGTAGGTGTATGTATTGTGTTGTGCCGTATATTGGGTGTAGGTGTATGTGTTGTGTTGTGTTGTACACTGGGTGTAGGTGTATGTGTTGTATGTTAGGTGTAAGTGCATGTATTTATTGTATGGAACTGTATGCCATGTGTGGATGTACATGTTGTGAGGTACACTATGTGTATGTGTACATGATTAAAGAGAAGCAAAGCCACTAGGTGCTTGCTAGGTGTGATAACCAATCCGGTGTGTGTACAGAAAGAACAAAGGAAAAAGTAAGGATCGATGAAGGATAAGTATCGATATTTTATTTCAGTTTTATTATGCATGTGATCTATGATTCTGATTTATGATGGTTACATGTAGTCTATGGTTCCGGTTTATGATGATTGCATGTGATTCATGATTTTGATATATGATGGTTGTGTTTTGAGCTAACCGGATGTGATATGTTTATACATGATGAATTGATCAAACAACTAGTTTGACTTGTTGTGACATGAAGTAAACAAGATTGCAAGTGTACCTTATTGACAGGTCATCAATGAGGTATGATTTGAATTTATTTCAATTCGTTTTAAATCAAATGGAAATTATGTGCTTGGTATAGGAAAACATGAAATGCCTAGTTGGGTGGTTCAAATTTACTGCAAAAATTAGCAGCATCAGTGAAAGGAATTGGGACATGCAACAGTATGTTGGTAAAGCACTTTAGGAGCAGGGTCATTGTGGGACATTGGTACCCAATAGTGTCCATTGATTTCCATGAGCATTCTATGAGTGGTATGATGGTTTTGAGGTAGGGATATGCTTTTGTTTTTGGACCTTCTGATGCAAGGAAACCTTTCCAAGGGATGGACTACCCGGGATGGGGGTGCCAATAGAACTTGGAAGGTTAGTGATTACAGGAAGCGGGTGATCAAATTTCCCGAGGTACCATGTAGCGGAGAAGGGAAGGTCGGGGATGGATTTTTTTTTGTCATTAGCATTTCCATATGGAATCAGATGCACATTGGGAGTGTTCCCTGGAACAATAAGTTAATAACTATTCACTAAGAGGACAAGTGGTGCAGGATTGTAGCGTTGGACATTGGATGCAACTTTGCATTTGGCAGTGGATTCTGGATTTACTGAGCAAGAGGTGAATCTTGGTATTACTTGAGGGTGGAGGTGTGAGGCTATAGATTCCCTTGTTGCTGATACGGGCATCGTATCCTTTTATTTGTTGGTTGAGAAAATGTGCATATGTGTATATAAATGTACATATTGTATCGAGTTGGATTGATAAGGCTCCATGAACATTATAATTATTTGTTGGTTGAAGAAAATGTGCATGAGTGTATCTGTAGTTATTATTGTAAATATCGTAATGAATTGCGTTATAAATCTTCAGTAAAAGGTATGATGGTCATATATTTAGCAGTGGTCATTGTAAATACTATAACGAGTTGTGTTATAAAGCTCCATGGGCAGTATGTTTTGCTTTTCACTGGTCTTGCTGGTTGTAGGTTTCATTGAACACTGAGGACGGTGTTCCCCCAAGGGGGAGGGTTCTGTAACAACCCTGATAATAGTTCATGTAAAAAAAATATAAGACCAAGGTCATGGGACACATATTCCAAGCTGAATGGTGGGTAAAATATCATAGTGGGGTGTCATTTCGATTTATTAATGGCTAAGGAAATGGAAAAGGGCTTTGTGAAAGCTTAAAGCATTAATTGACATTTTATTTATGAAAATAATGGAAAATAGGAGAAAAGGAAGGTGAAAGGTCACAGGTTCCATGTGAGGAGGAAAATGAAGGAAAAATAATGGAAATCAAAGAAAATAGAGGCCTCATTGATAAAAAGGCTTATGAGGATTAGTTGGTAGACTTTTGTCAATTTAGTGTTGGAGATCTCTCTCTATGATTTCTCTCTCATACTCTTGGACACTTAAAGTTTTCTTGGAGCACTCTTGGAGGAGTGTGGCATACTTGGATTTGGAGAAAGAAGGCAAAGGAAAGCAGGAAAGCATAAGGGGACAATGGGATTAACAACTACAACTAGATTTCTTTGCAAGTGTAGAATTTCCTGCAAATTCTCTACAAATCTACCTCTGAGATCTATGTAGAAAATCTGACTGTAGATTAACTCGATAATGCAATATACCAAAGCAAAATACTATAATCTACTTGTACTATCAAACTTGTGGAAGCTTAAAGATCGAGTTGAATCTGAGCAGAACACATATAACCAGAAGAAGAAGAATCAATACACATGAAACACTGAAAATACTCAGGGGAAAAAGCCTCAGCTAAAAACCCCACTATCTGTATTATCATACAAGGTGGAAATACATCAGAATTATACAAAGCCTTAGCTCTCATAGCTAGCCAACTCTCAGTACAATCCTCCTGGATGCTCACAGGCAATCAAAGCTTCTCACAAGCCTTCTCCTATACCCTCCAAGCTCCTATTTCCTTGCGCAGTGTCTCCTGGGTGATCCTCTTGTTACCAAGTGGAAGACTGATCACTCACACTGATCCTACACCCTGTAAGAGTTGTTCAATCCTCAAGGAACCTTACCTTGACTGCATGCATTGGTTTCCTTTATAGGAAAACACATGCAACTGATAATACACTGTCCTTGACATTTAGCTCAACTGGGTCTTTCTTAGAATAGACATGCATGAGTTTCTGATGAGGGAATCTTCAGTTCTCTGGAGTACACTGGTTGAGTGCATGCATGCATCAACTGACTGATAACTCACAATTACTTCCTCAAATAGTTTGGAACTAATTTAACTAGACTTAACTCAGTAAATTGATTTAACTAATTACAACTCAAATATAACTCAATCTTATCTCCTTAATTAAGGGATAATCTCCTTAATTTAAGGGATAATTGTTGTATGACTGCAAAAATACTTCTAACTTGAATTTATCCAACTAATTAATCCATAATGAGTTAATTAATTAATTCCAAGCAGCTGGTGAGACTAAATTCGAATTTAATTCACAATTTTAATTCAAGGACAAATTAAAATTGGAATATTCTGGATTCTATTTTTATCATTTATTGTTGATATTTTCAACACTCCCTCTCAACAAGAAAGGAATTCAACTCGATCTTGATCATGAAACTTTGGAATGTTCTGCATGCAACACTTCTCTAGAGTGTTGTAGCTCTAGCAACTCCAAAAAAAAAAAAAAAAAAAAAAAAAAAAAAAAAAAATTCAGTATGATGCATCTGTCATCAAAATCTCTGACTGCTATTGCCTCTGTCAACTGAAAACTTTGCGCTTCTGCTGACTCTACCTTTCTACACTGTTGTCAGTCCTTCTCTGCGCTCTTCAATATCAGACTACTCTAGCCTCTGTCACTTTGATCCCTAACTGCATCAATCCCACTGATTCCTCCTGCTACTATGTACTTTGGGCTCCCGTAGCAAGGTATGATCCATGAGATAAAACCTCTCAATGGACCCTGCCCAATTTCAGCCTTCTTGGGACTATCACTTCACATCTCCCCACCTCACACCTGGAGGTATGGCTGCATGTTCCCTCTGTTCACTCTAATTGTGGCTCCTCCACAATTGTCTGAGACTTCTTCTGGGACTGCATGTTGAGAGGTAATTTACTCTCCCTCTCAACCACAAAGTCTCTAACATTTGCCTTGCTCCTCAAGGCTTTGCATGCATCTTGAACCTCAAGAGCATACAGGTTCTTAACTCGTGAACCAATCTATTTCACCTATCTCATGGTGATGTGTCTAAGGAAAACCTTTTCCTTACTGAAGACAATATCGTAGCCTTTGTCCTCCAACATCGCGACCAATACCAAGTTCTTCTTTAGTCCAGGCACATACTTCACATCTGTCAAGGTGATAGGAGCTCCATGCACCCTCTGAAAAGCTATCGTGCCCACTCCAGAAACACTAAACCTTTCGTCGTCACCCATCTCTATGCACATCTTGAGGTCTTTCTCCTCCAAGGTACTGAATAAACTTTTATTGCCGGTCATGTGGAATGAGGCTCCACTGTTAAGATACCAACCACAACCCATCATGATGACACCATGCATGCGATGAGGGTGAAGTCCATTTCGAACTAAGAGGCTAATGCTTCACCTTCTAATCCTTCCGAGGATCCCTTCTTGGACTTCTTCGATGGGCAATTAGTCGCATAATGACCCATCTTGTGACAATTAAAGCATCTCACTTTAGACTTGTCAACCTTCTTCCCTCCATGAGAAGAATTCGATTCAGAATGGGATGCCTTCCCCTTCCCTTTCCTTGCCTTACTTGGTAAGGCTAGATTTTCTTCATCATCATCCTTGGATGAAGAACCATCTCGTGTGCTCCTCCTGATCTCCTCTTGCATGAGATCCGACCACAGTAGTTCCCAATCCGGCAGTTTCTCCCTTCCATTCACAGAGTCCTGGAAGCTATTCCGGCTCTTTGGAAGGCCAAAGAGAGCGAGGCTCACCATATCATCATCGACAATAGTTATTCCCGCACTTCCAAGCTCATCTCTACAGGTGGTGAGCTTGTTCAAATATGTGGAAATAGTATCGTTGTTCTCCATCTTGATTCTTCGAAGCTTATCCTTGAGCACCAATTTCCTTTGGTCGCTTCTATTCTAGTAGAGGTCCTGCAATGTCTTCCACATTGAATATGGAGTATCCTTCCCATGGAGACTCATGACAATATGGTCTCGAACTCCCTCAAGGATGATCCGTCTCACCCTCACCACACACTTCTTCCATTCAGCCAACTCTTGTGCATTAGTTGAACCTGGCTTTGGGATTTCTTGATCATTGAAACCCTTCAAGTCGTTGTCTTCTAATACAACCTCCATGTGATCTTTCCATGCTATATAATTCGAGCTACCTTCCAAGGCATACTCGAGTCTCAAGCCATAGAACGCCATTGGCCAACCTTGAAGTATGATAAGAATTCAATTTGCACCTGCAACCTCGAACTTCAAACGTCAAATTCTCTTCTTCGTATACTGTTCACAGGTTCGATAAACTGAGCTCCAATACCATGTAGAATTTCCTGCAAATTCTCTACGAATATACCTCTGAGATCTATGTAGAAAATCTGACTATAGATTAACTCGATAATGCAATATACCAAAGCAAAATACTATAATCTACTTGTACTATCAAACTTGCGGAAGCTTAAAGATCGAGCTGAATCAGAGCGGAACACATATAACAAGAAGAAGAAGAATAAATACACATGAAACACAAAAAATACTCAGGGGAAAGCCTCAACTAAAAACCCCACTATCTGTATTATCATACAAGGTGGAAATACATCAGAATTATACAAAGCCTTAGCTCTCACAGCTAGCCAGCTCTCAGTACAATCCTCCTGGATGCTCACAGGTAATCAAAGCTTCTCACAAGCCTTCTCCTCTGCCCTCCAAGATCCTATTTCCTTGTGCAGTTTCTCTTGGGTGATCCTCCTGTTACCAAGTGGAAGATTGATCACTCACATTGATCCTACACCCTGTCAGAACTGCGCAATCCTCAAGGAACCTTACCTTGACTGCATGCATTAGTTTCCTTTATAGGAAAACACATGCAACTGATGGTACATTGTCCTTGAAATTTAGCTCAACTGGGTCTTTCTTAGAATAGACATGCATGATTTTCTGATGAGGGAATCTTTAATTATCTGGAGTACACTGGTTGAGTGCATGCATGCATCAACTGACTGATAACTCACAATTAGTTCCTCAAACAGTTTGGAATGAATTTAACTAGACTTAACTCAGTAAAGTGAATTAACTAATTACAACTCAAATATAACTCAATCTTATCTCCTTAATTAAGGGATAATCTCCTTAATTTAAGGGATAATTGTTTCATACTACATAAAGACTTCTAACTTGAATTTCTCCAACTAATTAATCCATAATGAATTAATTAATTAATTCCAAGCAGTTGGTGAGACTAAATTCGAATTTAATTCACAATTTTAATTCAAGGACGAATTAAAATTGGAATATTCTGGAAACTATTTTTATCATTTCTTGTTGTTATTTTCAACAGCAAGTGTTGAGTTACATGTATGGTTTCCTTGCTAGATTTGGCATGCATGACACATGCATGTGGTTTCTTGGTTATGATTTGTCATTGGCATGAAGGATGCCTGGATTGATGGTGGTTTTGCCTAGCCTTTCCATTTTCTGGATAGCCATGGTGTTGTGGGTTTTATCTTTGTTTTTCTGGTTGGTACTCATGTTCCTTTAGTTGTGGGTTGAGTTATTAGTTCTTGGAAGCCTTGGTTGGATAAACGCTCTGGAAGCCCTATAACAACTTAGGTTGAGTTACTAGTAAGGAAGTCTTGGTTGGAAAAATTCTCTAGAAGCACTATAACAACTTGGGTTGAGTTACTAGTCCTCGAAGCCTTAGTTGGACAAACCCTCTGTAGCCCTTGGTAGGTTGAGTTATTAGTCCTAGAGCCTTGGTGGACAAACACTCTAAATCCTGGTAGCAACTGTGGGTTGAGTTACTAGTCCTGGAGCCTTGGTTGGAAAAACACTCTGGAGCCCGACAATAGTCGTGGGTTGAGTTACTAGTCCTGGAAGTCAAGTTGGAACAAAAACTCTAGAGCCCTAGACAACTTGGGTAGAGACTGATCTGGTGATTGTTAGTGATGTCCAACCGTGAGGTGGAATCACTAGTTGAGGGTTGAGGTGGTTTGGCCTCCGGAAGCCCTGGTTTGGTTTTGGTTGGTTTATTCCATGAGATCCCACATTCATGCTTGGAATATGGCATGGTGTTGACTGGCTGAAAGAGAGATTTGGTTTAGCCTAGTCTATGGTCGGGTGGTACGTGGAAGTCCCAGACCTGGTTGCATTTTCCATAAGTTAATAAGAGCTTTTTTCCTCTTGTATCTGATGGGTAAATATACTTGTTTATATGTGATTTTTATGGTTGTTATATCCTTTTTATTTATGTTCGATATATGCTAGTTATGAACAGGTTTTATGACAATTATGATGTATGAATCTCATCATGTTTTGATTATTATGTGAAACAATAATGAATGGATGACCTAATAGATGATAATTCAACTAATGTGAGAAGGCATTAATCATTCTTGAGGATTCTCAGATAAGTATGAGACCCCTATGCTCAGATATGTTGTTGAAACTTGTAGATTTCATATTTGTGATATGTTTGACGAAATGATTGTCATGATGGGGCTTGGTTAGGTCAATTCCTTGAACAATTTTTGTGTTAGAGGCTTTATCTTGGTGTCATTTATTGTCTTGGAAAATATCATCAAGTTTCGGGTAGTGGTATGGAGACTAGTCCTAAAAAAGTTGCTTAAATCTCGTAGTCTCTGGCACAGAACTGGCTGAAAAAGACTACAGTCTCTCCCTTGCAGGCATTGTGGGAGAGAACGAAGGGTCCCAATCGCATGCATGCCCATGTCATGGGAGTGAATGGGGGTTTAATTCATTGAAATTATAGGTTAACTTAGGGCTTGGGCACCTGGAATGGTGGATTAGCTCTCGAGGATCTTGTAGCACCTAAGGGAGGTCTATAAAGTGTTGGTTTGTCGGTTCCACTTCCTTAACTACACTTAGGGAGTTGAATCATATCATCGTAACTCTTCGTCACACATTTACCATGGTGGACCAGTAAGCTTGGTTAAGTGTGGAAGGAGGGTGTTACACCTACAAATAATTTATGGTGAAGATGGCTCCATAATGAAGAATTTGAAGTTCATTCATGACATACTGATGCAAAAAGGAGGAGCTCTACAAGCAGTTGATAGTACCATGATCTCCACCGATGAGCATATAACTATTGTTGGTAACAAGTCCCTAGTTAAGAGGGAACTTTGGTATATTCCTTTTAAAAAAATGAGTAGATCCTCCCTAGAGTAGAGGGAGAGATAGACACATCATTCTTGTCTTATTTATGAAGAAAGAATGGCGGATTGGGTAAGCATATGAATTCTGATACTCTTTGTGGATGTGGCATGGAATCCAATAGGTAAGAGTAGTCAAAGAGGAAATTCTTTGAGGATGTGTTAATCCAAGACAAGAATTTTCCTAGAAGGACGTACCTTGTGAACATCTGGATGGGGTATGTGCCTTGAAAAACAATGATGAAGGTGTCAATGAATCATTGGTATCCCCAACATTGTGCTCTAATCTTGTGGAGAGATAGAGTTGTTAGTCAAGGCCTTGCTATATGACAATGCTAGTTGATATGATGAGATGCACTGATATAAGCTGACATGATAAATTATTCAATGGCTTACCAATCCGACTCTTCTTATGAGAATTATTCAATATGAGAATGTCCAAGTACCTTGTATGGATTATGAATACCTCCCTAGTTAAGATGGAGTGTTGAAATGTGCAACTAGGTTCAGTCTTCATAATGTCTAATATAATCATGATTTGATGTATTTGATGAAAAGAGAAAAATGATTTTTATTATTATTTTGAAGCATGGGTTTCATGCTCAAGGCTATTTTTAGTTGTAGGTCAAGCACCCATTGAGTGCTTCTAGGTTTTGTTATTGAGTCAGGAAGCCAAAAGAGTCATTGTCATACATGTAATACACCTTTGTGCATGTTATATCATGTAGAAGAAAATTTAGGTAAAGTTAAAAGTGTCATATAGACCCTCCAATACCTTGTCAACATGCAAAGAAAAAGTCAGCCTACAAGCAATGACAAGTTGAACTCATGAACAACTATTCGACCACCACAAGGAGACTATATATAAGAGCTCAACCTCATTTGGAGAAATACCAACCAAGTTCGACTAAGGAAAAGAAAAAGACTAAAAAGAGAGCGAAGAAGAAGGAGATCAAAAGGAAGAAGAAACTGATTTTCTTAAGGACTGTTCTAGGCTAAATCCTCTCACACATGTGAAGTAAATTAGGGCATCTATCTGCTGCAAGAAGACTAAATTGCACAACCATTAAGAAGTCACATTTGTTGCCAAGAAGACTTATTTTGGAAGCCAAATTATTAAAGAAGAAAGTGCTTTCCAAGCAAAGGAAGGAGAAGACAAATTTCTCCATTTTTTCCCGCACATGCCAATCTAGGGTTTCTCTAGAAGAGGCTGAAAAGTGTAGGTCAAGGAGGTTGAAAATTATAGGCAAAGTTTTAGGTCCGAAATCTTGGTCGAAGGAGAAGTTGCAGCTACTATAAGTCAAGTTTGACTTGGGTTGACTTTGTGAGAAGCAAGTTCATCAAGGAGAAATTTGAATTGGTCTTGGAAGGGCCTTTGACAAGCGTCTTAGGTATTGGAATTCGTCATTTGAAGTTCTATGAGAAGAGAATAATTCTTGTGGGTTTTCCTCTCAAGAGGAGAGGTTCTGGCATTGACTTGCAACCTACATTTTGTGTCCTCTTGTCTCATTGATCTTCATTGTTTGGCAGTTGTTTGATTATAGAGAACACTAATAATAATTAAGTGAAAGAAGAAGCTAATCAAGTTAAGTAAAAATACATCACAAGGAGTTAACAAAGAAAGATAAATCACTTAGTCTAGCTACCCTAGATTTCTCAACACTAATGTGTTTGATCTTATATATATATATATATTATATATATATAACCTTCCAGTTATTTTAATTTCCTTAATAATTGGAGCTTATGGGACTTATTCTTTTTTCCATTAACTCTAATTTTATTTTTATTTTTAGTTACTTTAGTTAAGGCGTTGAATAATATTGGTTTCCCTAATTGATTAACTTTTATTTTGAGTTTTTTCCCCTTTTCACATTTTATTTTGTTAATTATAATATATATATATATATATGAATGAAATAACCTATCTAGCTTATAAATGAAATAATCTTTTTTCACAAGAATGTGATTTTTTGTTGTTTAAAAAAACATTTTTAAGTGCATAAATGGATTCAACACCTTGAAAAATATCTTAGATACTAGAATTCTACTGTGTCTAACTTATAGACGAAATGTTCTTATTAATTTAAACCATAATCTGATAGAGATTTAAAAAAAACTTGAGTTTAAGTTGTTTAATCTCTAGAATTAGAGTGCCCCCGAGGTTTTTGAAGGTGATGAACCCATTTATGCATTCAAAAATGCATTTTAAACAAAAAAGAATCACATTCTTTTTTTGAAATTGTTTTAGACGAAATGACCTTTTTCGCAACATTTTTTCTCATTAATATAAACCATAATCTTATAGACTTTTTTTAAAGCTTGAGTTTAAGTTGTTTAACATGTAGAATTAGAGCGACAAAGGGGGTTTTGAACTCATTTATGCATTCAAAAATGCATTTTAAACAACAAAGAATCACATTCTTTTTTGAAATTGTTTTGGCGGATTTGGGTGAAAAAAATTATTTCGTCTATGAGTTAGACTAGGCCTACTAGAATTCTACATATTAAACAACTTAAACTCATGGTAAAAATCACATTTACTGAGTCAAAATTTTCGAAATTTCAAACTCAATTTAAAAAAAGTCTTAATAAATTGAACCTACTTAAATTCAAATTTTAAAAATATTTGCTAAATTTTAATTAAAATTAACAAAAAAAAAAATAAAACTTCACATTATAAACCATAATTACTTTAATATAAAATGTACAATCTTTATAATGTTAAAAAATCAAACAATAAAATGTACAATCATTGTAATGTTTTAAAAAAGTTATTATTCATATTCAATAAAGTGGATTTAATACTATGGATACTTTCGCTTTTTTATTTGATTTGACAATTTGAAAATGAAAGGGTTTAACATTTAATATAATTAATAAAAATTAAAATAATTAATAATAATAATAATTTAATATAAATTATTTATATTACTATATTTATAAATACTAAATTAAATAGTGTAAAGAGTTTAGTTGTTAACAGGTTTCAGATTCAAATTTTAAAGTCAAGAATGGAAGTTATTTTTAAGAAATTAAACTATTTTACGAGACGTCCTATGAAAAAAATAAAAATTTTATTATATATTTTAAATTTTAAATTTAATAAATTTTAAAATTTAATAATAATATATAATATTTTAATTTTAATTTTAATATTTATTTAATTTATTTTTAAAATATCTTTAAATTATATATAATTATTTTTATAAAATAATCTTAAAATATAATATAATGATTATTTTTATTTTGTATTCATCCTATTTGAAAGTAGTTTTACCATTATATTTATTTATAATTTTATAATTTATTTTTTTTAATAATATAAATAATTTTTTAAATTTTAAGAAAGAAATAAAAAAAAAAAAATTATTTTAAAGTTTACCAAGTTAAGATAACCTATGAGATAGATTGCTTCTTCATTTGCTTGATGTATTCGACTTTTTTTCTGTGAAACTTCACAATAAACGCTTCCAGCTTCTCGACAAACCCCTCACTAAATAGATTATCCCAAGAGCTAGGTGCCAGCTTATTTGCATAACTTTCCTTGTTGTCTTTGAAGGCCTCACATTCTAAAATGAAATGTTTTTTTTGTTTCCACTTTTCCGGAAGAACAAAAACTGCATATTATTTCCTCCCACACTTCTTTTGATCTTTTCCAGCGCCCTGTTTCACAACGGAGTTGATGAGAATTAATCCTTAACTCAACATTAAGAATTTTGACTCTCCAAGAGATATTGACCTCTATGTATGCTTTTGGTTGATGATTATAAGTGAGATTAAACACTTCAATGTAGTATTTTTTCTTTCTTCCTAGCTCCTTATCCGTAGCAAAAACTTTTATCTCTTTGTTGTTTATGGGACATGTGTTCAAGCAAATATTCCATTTACTAAACCATTTGTTATTTTGCTGCATCCAAGTTTTTTGTTTTTTGTTTTTGTTTTTGTTTTTTTTTGGCACAATCTGAGAGACAACCAAATATCCCATTTACTAAACCATTTGTTATTTTGCTACATCCAAGTTTTTTGTTTTTTGTTTTTGTTTTTTTTGCACTATCTGTCATTAAAGACAACCTTAGGCCATCTACCCTCTTCCATTTGCTCAATTTTTTTTAAATACCTTATGACTTGCACCATAACAATTGCTTCAATAGGAGTAGCCCATGTTTCACTTAACAAAATAGCATAAGGAATTGCACTTTTAATCTTGAATTTGTTTGTAATCAAATGCTTTTGAATTTTCTCAATTTGTCTCCATTGCATGTCGAATGTACTGTTGGCCCATGGTTCACAACCATAGAAAATCACCAGAACCACTAGAAGCCCAAAAAGAGTTTGAGTGGTTTTCCAGTCCCATAACTTTGCCTCTCTACGCCTATTTTGAAAAAGCATAAAATGCATTCTAACCCCCCAAAGTTCTTTTCTTTCTACAACCATCCCAGCTTAGATTTTTGTTGAAGTAAATTCCCAGGTATTTGTAATCCGCACCTTCTTCCAAAACGTTGCCTTCAAAGTAGAACTTATGTTTTCTTTTCTTAGAGAAAACCACTATTTTCGTTTTGCTGATATTGATTTGCATCCCCACACTTTTACAAAAATGCTCAAGGATAGTAAGTGATATTGCAAACCAAGAGCCGATTTAACAATTAGAATAAGGTCATCTACATATAAAAGAAGCCGTATAACAAACTTGCCCAAATAGGTACCATCACCCCCTTGCGAATTTAACCACTCCGCAAGCTTGTCAATATATAAATGAAAAATGGTAGGAGACAGTGGGCAACTTTGCTTGACCTCGATATCACTTCTAAAAATTTCAGAAATGCCTGTTGAAGTTCTAATTTTGACTTTCACCTCTTCATACAACCTATGCACAACTGCTCTCAAATGTTTAGGAACCCCAAGTTCCTCCATTCTGTGCCAAAGCTTATCCCTAGGAACCGAGTCAAACACTTTTTCTAAAATCAACAAAACAACAAAAGACTTCTTCCTTTTTCTCCCAAACTTTTTCAATAATGTGCCTTAAAGTTATACAATGATCAACTGTGGAATGTTTGGGTCTAAAACCTGCTTTCCCTTTAGCACGCTTATCTCTTTCTTTTGCCCACTTGCTAATTTTATTCTCTAACATGCTTCCAAATAGCTTTGCAAACAAAAGGTTTATCATGATGGTCCTATAATTGGAGGAATTATTGACGTCATCGCTCTTGAAAAGAGGTGTTCCCAGACTAATTGTCCAATCTGTGAGGAACCCTTGTTGTAATTTAATAAAATAAACTATATTACAATGTTTTGTAAAATTAGTTTCAACTAAATTGGTAATTTATGTGAATTTCTCATTAAAAATTAATATTAGCCAAAGATTTTCCAAGTTTACGGCAAATGTATAAAATAATTAATTAATTATTAATATTAATTATTTTTAATTTTAAATAAATATTTTAGAATTATATTTTTTCAGAAAAACATGAATTAAATTGAATAGTTATTTTGCTATATTTTTTTTTTGAAGCTAGGATAGATTGATAATTTAATCTTTTTGGTTATAGATGTGTAAAAGAAGTCGTGGCCTAGTGGTGATAAAAGATTTTTTTGAGAATTGTTTTTTTTGTATTTTTTTTAAACCTAAATTTTGATGGGAATTAGCAATCTCCTCATATATGTGATAGTTTGCAAGCCACATATATTAGGAACTCATACCGGAACTGGAATTACTCCGACTAAATGCCTATCCTTCCAAGGTTACTATCACGAGCCATGTCTCTGGGGCCTTGAATGTGAGCGAATAAAATGACAAACCACCATCCCTACCACTACCACTAGAGCTAAGCACTTAGTCTCTATATTTTTAAACTTCATGTATTGAGTTAGACATCAGTGTGTTTATTTAGAACAAAGAAAAAAGAAAATTATTTTAACTTCTACAAGGCTAAAGATAGCCTATTCATATTGCTTCTTCATCTAATTGATATATTCAACTATTTTATTGTGAAGCCTTACAATAAACATTCCTAACTTTTAGACAAATTTATAAGACTTGAACATGAATAATTTTGAGAGAAAATCTGTTTAGCCAAAAAAACCCAAAATAATTTTGGAAGTACTATTTTTTCGGGATTACTTGGATTCCAAAAAAATAACAAATATAAACAAATTTTAGCAAAGTGTTTTTTTAGATAAACCACAACATAAAATTTAAAATTTTATTTAAATAAATATATAAAAGGCCTTGAAACTCCATCCTTGCTATGGTACAAAGTCCGGAAATCTTTAAAATTTTACCATTCTATGCTATATAACAGATCCACTAACGACAAAGCACTGACTAGTGTTACATCGATGGACACCTGTTATTTTTTTTCAAACTATTCATGAATACTATTCATATATCAAACTGTAAACTTTTAACTTCTAGTTTCTGTATTCTTCAATTTCGGGATGGGTGTACGATGTATGATACAGGAATCAACGGTGTTGCGGATCAGAAAATTATTCATCTCTGCTGGATTGAAAATATATAAGGCAATGATGGGATTTGACGGGGATGATTTTCTGATCCAAGAGGTAATGGCAATGGGAATGGGAGATTTATTTCAGTTCATATTCATCTCCATGACGTGAATGGAGATTTTGGTAGACAGAGCATTTTGGGCTTATGTGAAGTGAAAAAAGATGGTGTACGCTTATTTATGCTCTGCAACATAAAGAGTATACTGGTGCTCAAAAAGTTGGGGCAATCAATAATTGCTAAAAGTGTAATGGAGTGTTGCAGGGCTTGCTGTGAGAAGTGTTTCAGAAATTATCATACTAGGCATGAGTTTACACACGGTTCATCGTTTTTCAAGGTCATGGGGGCAGAGTTTTCATCATATTTGGTAAGAAAAAATTTATTGCTGTCACTGGTGCTGTTATGGCTAAAATGTAAAACGTTTTATTCTTAGAAATTTAGTTTATTCTGTACTGTTTGTTTCCAGCGTTTTCATCACTTTTTACAATCTACTATAAACTTTTAACAAGTTTTAGCTGGACAGACACTGGGAATGTTAGAACAGTTTAGTTTCTTCAATATCGTTTATTTCCCTTCAATTTTTTATTATGTATTTTCATCCCTTTCACAATTTACTTTCAACATGTTTTCAGCTGGACAAGCACTGGTAGTGTCTTTTTTTCAGAGGAAAAAAACTGAGCTTTCGTTCAATTAAGAGAAAGATTTACAATGACTTGATTCTGTAGCATTCATCATATCTGACTGGAACCTATCCAGAAAACATCACAAATTAAAACAGAAATCAGATGGCAAAATGAACCTAAGTGAGGATCGGAACCCCTCCACAGGAGGCGAGAGGATAGACTTATAACAGAGGAAATCTGAAGAGGAACAAATATTCAATCGAAGATCGCCAGAAAGAACCAAAAAGAACCAGGAGCAGGAAGAATATTATAGCTCGAACGATCCCATGCCACTGCCTTCAGAGAACATTTCGAAAAAAAAACCGGCTCGTAGGGAGAGACCACGTTTGGAAAGCATATCTGCCTCCCTGTTTTGTTCCCTGTAGACGTGCTGGAAAGTAACCTTCATGAAGTTAGGCTTGATGCCCTGAATCAGCTGCTTTCTATGCCAAGTTGTAGCTCGAACGATCCCATACCACTGCCACTGCCTTCAGAGAACATTTTGAAAAACAAAAAACCGGGACATAGGGAGAGACCATGTTTGGAAAGCTTATCTGCCTCCCTGTTTTGTTTCCTGTAGACGTGCTGGAAAGTAACCTTCATGAAGTTAAGTTTGATACTCTGAATCAGCTGCTTCCAATTGCATAGAGAGGGAACCTCGAGAGAAAACTTCCCCTGAATCCAATTGATCATGGTGAGTGAATCCCCGATGATGTGAATGGAGTCAATCCCAAGCCACAATGAGCATTGAAGGGCACCCCACAGAGCAATTAATTCAGCTTTGAGTAGTCCCCCTGCCAGCATTCCAAGTGAAGTGATAATACACTGATGGATCAATGTGGATCGAGACTCCACAACCACCAACCCCCATAGATGAGGCCCCGTCGAAATAGCAGATGGGATAAATCCCATCCACTGCAATCTGTGAAAGGGATCTATGGGGGGCTGAGGAGTTCAGGGCCCAATTTCATTGAAATATGCTACTACGCCCAGAGCGACATCCTTGATCACAAGAACTTTTCCTTCAAAAGTAAGAGCGTCCCTGGATCTCCAAATACCCCACAGGACGTAAAGGGGCACCGTCCTATGTGCTTTCGCTCTGAGACTCCATTGATCAATACAATCTTGAATAGAAGAAGAATCTCTGACAAGATGATGAACTCCTAAGAGGGAGGAAACCTCCTTCCACACCCTAATAGCAAAAGGACAATGTCAAAATAAATGTATGGAGTCCTCTGAGGCCCTGCTACACAACGAGCATCTGCCTGGACCCACAAATCCTTTCCTGAGTAAGTTTTCCCATGCCAAGATATAATTTTGAATGACTAAGCATGAGAAACATTTGATTTTTAAAGGGGCATCCCACTTCCACATCTTGGAAGTGCACTCCGAGAAGGGCAGCGATTGGAATGACGAAGTAATAGGATCATATGCCTCCTTGACCGGAATCCTGTGGTTTCCAATAAGCCCACCCCACACAGGCTTATCTGGTCGCTGACAAAGCCTAATTCCTGCCAAGTACAGATTGCTCCAATATTCTTCCCACTCGGCCCTCATTTCCGCCGGGAGGCTAATCTGCCAAGCATGAGGCCAAGAGGATGCAACACAGGAGTGACAAGTTCTCTTCCACAATCTGGCCAGGAAATCAATCCCCTATGAGTTGAGAAGGTTGATGATAGGAAAAGATAGTAGATGGCTGCCACTAAAACCTTTAATGACATTCCAGACCTATTTTAATATTCTTCCCATTGCCTACGATCCAACTAAGGTTGCTATAGAACCAAGGAATGGCAATACAGAGGCTCCACCAAATAATTGAAGATTTGGCTGTTGATGGCACCCCCGCAACAATACACTCCTCCAAATCAGCCTGATGAATGTATTTATCAAACATGATACCTTGCCACAGACCCTGTATTGATTTCTGGTAGCACCGGATGTGCTCCAAGTCTCAAAATTTGCAAGGGAGGCTAGGACATGTATTCCAGAATACCCATAAATCATTTTGGGAAATTCCACCTGGAGATAATTTTATTAAAATAATTAATTATTTTTAATGGATGCCTAAGTCTAAACTTAGGAAATTAAAATAATTAAAGGGTATTAATTAAACTGGGGTGAAACTTCTAGAAGAAGACGAGGATCAAGTCAAAATGATCTGGGTCGTTGATTGATCAACGAGAGGATTATAAGAACAGACTTGATGGGCATTTGGAGGACACATCGAGTGAGAGATCAAAGATCGATTTTCTCAAGGGCGGAGCACAACAGTTATTGGAGAAGGTGATCAAGGAGATTTCTTGCAGTAAGGGGCATGGATAATTTTCCGGAGGAAGTTTTCCTAATCCGGAGAGTGCAAGGCAGAGAATAGTTCGGAGAGGCAGCGCTGGGCCACACAGAGGTAGCGTAGAGCTACACTGTGGCAACGCAGAGCTTCAGAGGGACTCAGTATTTCTGCTGAGGAACAATTGGGATCTAGTGTTGGAGCCAGGGTGTGAGATCGGGAGGCCAGAGGGCCGAAGTTTCTAGCAAGTAGAGGATCAAGAGGAGGTGCAACATAGTCCCAGTAGCAGTGACACAGTGATTGTGTGGGTGTGACGCAGTACTGCGCAGAGACTGCGCCAAGGCTCATCTCCAACGTAGATTAGTGTCAGATTTCCCAGTGATAGGGTGAGATCATCTCACTATATTTTTGTCGAGTTAGATCTTTGTTTAGGATTGCCAGTTTGGGCATCCGAAGAATTGTACTCAGAAATTACTGCATAATAATACAAAACTTCAGTTGCTGCACTGGTTTTCCCACATTGGATTTTTCCGGGGACATTTGTCCAAAAACAACAATGTCACTTGTGTCTACTATTTCTTTCTTGCTCAGTTCTTGTTTTCGCATATTATTTAAGTTGTGAAGGTTGCGGTTGTATTTATTTCTATGTTTACTATATAATACTGTAAATAACTTGATTTAGAAAGAGAAATATAATCAGTTGTTGCAGTAGTGATTCGGGGATTTTGAATTTTCACATGGTATTAGAGCATAGGTGAAGCAAGAGAGCAGACCAGAAGAGCCTAGCGTTAAAGAGAAGGAGGGAGATTGAAGTGTTGTGTAGGCAATAGATCAAATCCCCAGAAGGATTGGCAGTCCAGGCCAAGAGGGCAAGATTCTCAAGGAAGATGTCTCTCTAAGTGAATTGACAAAGAGGTATGATTTCTAGATCGAGATTTGTTAGCGGTAGAGGGAGCAGCGCAGCAGAAGCTTCAATGCACTGTAGTCTTTAGGTGAGACGCAGTTTTCTACAGCAGTTGTTGGGGTAGAAAAACGTTAGAAGAAGGAAGAAGATACCTTTTGAGGGAATTTCTTCCTTAGTGAATTCCTAGCCAGGGAATTCGATTTCTCAATTGCTGAGCAACAATAGAGAGGAGCAGATCTACTAACTCCAGCAGGGAGTGCGTAGGCCAGCCTAGCAGCAACATAGAGGAGAGAGGAGGCAGTTTGACATTTTGTTGGCAGAGATGGTAGCTAATGGGCTGAGAGATCAAGATCGATTGGATGGAGCATCCAACCATGTGATCTGGAAGGCTAGGATCTCCTGCCTTCTGGAAGAGCATGATCTCAAAATTTATGTTGATAGTCTGGTAGCTGAACCTGCCGATGCAGATCCACTCAAGAAGTACAAGGCTGAGATGGTGAAGGCCAAGCGGTTGATCCTCGATGGAGTGAGGGATCTCGTTGTATGTCACATTGTTGGCAAAGGGATGGCCAAAGAGATGTGGGATGCCTTGTCTACATTGTATCAAGGATCTTTCAAGTAGCGGAAGATGTACTTGGAGGAGAAAATGAGATCCGCGAGGATGCAGAATGTTGAAGAAAAGGGTAACTAGGTTCGGTATTTATCAATGTAATTTTGATCTTTGTACTTGTCAAGAAAAACAATTATTATTTTTATAAATTATATGAATGAGTTTCTTGCTCATTCTATAGGTCTAGGAAAGTAAAAAAGTCAAAATTATATTGAAGAGCTCTTCTTGAGCATTTATGTAATGAACATGAGTCAACCTAGTGTCAAGCAGCCCTCCAAGACAAGCACCATCCTTCAAAGAAGAAGCATGCAAACAGAGCTATGAAAAGACGTCATGTCGGTCTGCAAAAATATATTAAATAACTAAAGGATGACATGTCGGTTCACCTGGATAAGTCGGCTCAAACTGGAGACATAACCACTATATATACCCAACTGGGGTATCCGCAAAAGACAGAAAAAATCTCAAACATCTCTGAAGTTTTCGGAGGTATGGTACAGGACTTCGGATAGCACAGTAAGACAAAAAATCTAGGATAGCCCAGTGAAGGCAGTATCTTGGACAAGGTATAGGATGACTGTATTTTGGTTAAGCTTGTAGGCACAATATTACTTTCTTCTCTAAGGGTCATCATGCTCACAGCCTTAGTATACTCGGACAAGTCTCAACATAATTATGATCTCACTATGCCATCTCGGACACATTAGAATCTCGAAGAAGTATGGAGGATAATAATGAATACCTCGGTGAAGCATTCACATAGATTTCTCAGTATGGAAGCCTCATCTACATAATGATGATCTCAGAGAAAAGTGCAGTAATAATCTAAAAGAAGATGGAGATATGGTGCAAAAGTTATGGTCTCATTATTGTGATGAACATCTCAGTGAAGGTGCATGAATGATGATTTGAGTGAAGCAACAATGTTGATGATGATCTCAACAACAAGAAGAGGATTGGTGACTTGGTCTTGGAGTAGCCTAGTAGGTCAAGGGTTATGGTCTTGGTGTTCGTCAATTGAATCTCCATAAGAAGAATTTCGTGCGGGTTTTCCTCTCCAAGAGGGAGAGGTTTTGGCCCTAGCAGAATGCCAACATCTTGTGTTCTCGTCTCTTTATTTTTGGTAGCAATATGATGAAATAAACACACTCTCCAATAATAAGAAGAAGATCAAGCTAAGATAAATTGTAACAACACTTCAAAAATTGTTATCAAGTCTAGAAGAATCTTACTAATCCTATTTGCCCTAGATTCTTCAACACAGAAGGGGGAATGCATTGATCCGTTCTTATCGAAGCTTCAGGAAGTTCGAGATCAGTTGGCAGCTGTAGGGTCATCACCTCAGCGTATAGAGATGGTGAGGTTGGCCCTGAATTCAGTCTCAGAAGAATGGCAAGTATTTGTCAAGAGTATCCTGGGCAGAGAGAAATTGCTGGATTGGGAATGGATGTGGGCCGCTCTTCAACAGGAAGAGATGAAGCGAGACTTAGTCAAGTGCAAGCTTGATGGCAGCAACAATAATGGGACGAAGCCCAAGGAGGAGGAGGAGAATGCAACCCTTTCATCAAAGGGGTAGCAGGAGCAGTAAAGGCGGAAGAAGGACATCTCAAAGATCAAATGTTTCAGGTGTGGTGAATTTGGTCACTACGCTACACAGTGTCCTCTCAAGAAGAAGGACAAGGACGAGAAACTTGATCCACACGCTGCAACCGCAAAGATCGAGGATGAGGAGTTTGCCATGATTGCCCAGATACCTCCAGGGGAGAGGTGGGGTGATCTAGTACTGTAGTTCAAAAGAACCACAGATGGGTAGGATCCTTGAGGAGTCCACCTCTTGGATCAAGACCTTGCTACGGGAGCCCATAATCAGCAGTAGCAGGATGGACCAATGTCAGGTGGTGCAGTCAGGTGCCAGAGTGACAGATGCAGTGGCCAGTAGCAGTCAGATACTGAGCAGCGCAGGGCTAGTGTTGGCAGCAGTGCAGTTGGTACAGAGCAGAGTCAGCAACAACGTAGAGACTTTAGTGATAACGCAGAGGCTAGCAGCAGTTAGAACTTGGATGACAAATGCATCATACTGAACACAGTTGGTTCAGTATTTCGGATGTTTTTCTTGTTGCAGTTGTTGCAGAAGGCAACAACTGTAGTTGGAGCAGAGTTGCAGTGTAGATGCAGTTGGCAGCAACAACACAGATACAACTTTTGCGCAATAGTTGGTGGGCATTGATGTCAGACATCAGCAGCGTAGAGCGAGATGTTACAGAGTCAGGGTGATGCTTCAGCAGGTTGCATTACTAGAGCACATTCCTTGCTAAGAGGGAGTGTTGATTTTTGGTAGCATCGGATGTGCTCTAAGCCTCAAAATCTGCAGGGAGGCTAGGACACATGTATCCCAAAATACCTAGAAATTGTTTTGGGAAATTCCACCCGGAGACAATTTTATTAAAATAATTAATTATTTTTAATGGATTCCTAAGCCTCAACTTAGGAAATTAAACTAATTAAAGGGTATTAATTAAATTGGGGGTGAAACTTCTAGAAGAAGACGAGGATCAAGTCAAAATGATCTGATCCATTGATTAGAATCTAATCTGGGCCGTTGATTGGTCAACGAGAGGATTATAAGAAGAGGCTTGATGGGCATTTGGAAGACACATTGGGTGAGAGATCAGAGATCGATTTTCTCAAGAGATCAACGCAGCAGTTGCTGGAGAAGGTGATCGAGGAGATTTCTTGCAGTGAGGAGTAGGGATAATTTTCCGGAGGAAGTTTTCTTGATCCAGAGAGTGCAAAGTAGAGAGGGCAGAGAACAGTTTGGAGAGGCAGCGCTGGGTCACGCAAAGGGCAGCGTAGAGCTACACTGTGGCAGTGCAGAGCTTCAGAGGGAGTCCGCTTTTCTGTTAGGGAACAGTCGGGATCTAGTGTCGGAGCTGGGTTGTGAGACTGAGAGGCTAGAGGGTTGAAGTTTCCAGTGAGCAGAGGATCGAGAGGAGGTGTAGCACAATCCCAACTGCAGTGACGTAATAACTGCGTGGGTGTGATGCAGTATTGCACAGACACTACATAGAGACAGTGTAGAGGCTCTTATCCAATGTAGATCAGTGCCAGATTTCCCAGTGACAGGGTGAGATCATCTCACTATCTTTTTGTCTAGTTAGATCTCTATATAGGATTGCTAGTTTGGGCATCCGAAGAATTGTACTCATAAATTACTGCATAATAATACAAACCCTTAGCTGCTCCATCGGTTTTCCCACATTGGGTTTTTCTGGGGACATTTGTCCAAAAACAATGGTGTCACTTGTGTGTGCTGTTTCTTTCTTGCTCAGTTCTTGTTTCTGCATCTTATTTAAGTTGTGAAGGCTGCAGTTGTATTTATTTCGATGTTTACTGTATAATACTATAAATAACTTGATTCTATAGGAGAAATATAATCAGTTGTTGCAGTAGTGATTCGGGGATTCCGAATTTTCACACCCTGGACATAGAATAATCTCCATAAATTCGTTGTCAAGAGAGCCAAATTGAAACTTTTGGAGTCAATTATACCCCATCCTCCATGTTTAATGGGCCTAGCAATTTTCTTCAATCCAATTAAATGTATCTTCTTACCAACTCCAACACTCGACCATAGAAATTTAGCAATTATGGAATCTATTTTCTTAATGACAACATGGGGCAAGTGGAAAAGATTCATCCAATATATAGGTATGCTAAGCAGGACCGCCTTAATCAGAATTACTCTACCACCCAGCGTTAGCCACCTCTGATCCTAGCAAGACAATTTCTTATTAAACTTTGTAATGATCCATTCCCAGTCTTGTCTGGAATATTTGCAAGGCTTTAGGAAACATCCCAAATATCTGAACCCTCCTTCCATTGGACTAATCTTGACCCCAAAAAGATCAGCTATTTCAAGAGTCTCAGGATCTTCCACATTGTCTGAAATTAATTCTGTTTTATTTTTGTTGATGAAAAGACCAGAAGCTTTACCAAAGTCTTCAAATATCTTGTAGAATGATTCCCACACCGAAAGCTTAACAACTCCACCACATAATACATTGTCAACGAACATTAGATGGGTAAGATTGCATCGTCTAGAGATCCCACATCCCTGAATGGCACCCACTTCAGTTTTGGACTTAATACCTCTATTGAAGGTGTCCATGATGAGTATGAATAAGAGTGGAGATAATGCGCATCCTTGTCTAAGGCCCCTTTGAACTTTGAAGAATTGTTTCGACTCACTATTAATGAGCACTGCCATAGAAGTTGATGATAAGCATGCCCTCATCCATAAGACATGTTTATGCTGGAAACCAATTTTATATAATATCATTGTGAGGAACTCCCAATCCACACAGTCATAAGCCCTATGTAGATCAATCTTCATGAGACATGCTTGAGTTTTTTCGATTTGATCAAGTGGATACACTCTTGTGCAATGACGATTGCATCTTGAATCCTCATGTTTGACAAGAAACCAAACTGCTCCATAGAAATGTGAGGAGATATAATCCTTTAATTCTGTTTGCAAGAAGTTTGGACATCATCTTATAAACAGAGTTACATAATCAAATGGATTTGAAATCTGAGAAAGAGAGAGAGTTATTTTTCTTAGGGACAAGAGTAAGAAAGGTTGAGTTTATAACACTTGGGATGTATCCGGATAGTCTAACCTCCTTTGCCATACTCACTAGGTCCAAACCCATCAACTCGAAAATAAGCTGAATATTTCGATAGGCCATCCATCAGGACTAGGGCTCTTGTCCCTGGTCATCTCCTTGATTGATAGGAGCAACTCTTCCTCTGAAATAGGCTTGTCCATCATAGAAATGCCCTCGTCATTGACCATCATTAAAAACATATTTGCAAACCTCAATTTTTCCATCAAGAAGTCTCCCACTCTTTCCCTGAATTGATTTCTAAAGAATTGATATGCCTCCCTATTGATTCCTTTGACCGAGGAGTGGATGTTCCTAGAATTGTCTTTAATGGCCTAGATGGCATTTATATGGTTCCTTTTGGTAGCAACTCTATGAAAGAACTTGGTAGCAACTCTATGAAAGAACTTGGTATTTCAATCACCGCCCTTTATTCACGCTAGCCTACTTTTCTGTCTCCATTCCTCTTCTTGATTTTTGAGGATTTTGTCCCTTTTCAACACAAGATTCAAGATTGCCCTCTGTTGATGAGCGGAGAAAAGGCCAGGAGCTATCGGATCCCATATTTGAGCGATTTCTGCATCAATGGCTAGCAATTCTTATGTAAGAGCTTTCCTACGATTCTTTATCCATACTCTGGCTTCTTTTTTTAGTCTATTAAGTTTATCTCTAACCATCAGAAAAGGGTTGTCTGAAATAGGATGGTCAGTAGAAGTCCAAGATTGCCGAACCAATAGCTGAAAGTCCTACTCCTCCAACCACACCGGGTTAAATTTGAATGGCCTCTTAAGATCGTCCAACTCCTCGAGCCAATCCAACATTATGGCATCTTAATTTGAAATGTTTGAAAAGAATGTTCAAGATTGCAACTGATTAAGCCTCTGACATGATATTGAGTCTACCAAAAATCTGTCTATTCTCTTTGCAATTCCTTCCTCTCTTGAGCGTCCATTCCTCCATGTAGGGCACAACGGAACCAAAGCAACACCTCTAAGGTCCTTTATGCTAAATAGCTCTTTGAAGTGTTTTTCCATTGGATTCACCTATGCCCTGTAGCCCCAACATTCGCTCTCATCCATTGTGAAGTTCAAGTCTCCTACTATGATCAGTGGATGAATATCAAGAATGCCTGATGTCTCGGTCATATCCCAGAAAGCTCTGCGCTTGGAGTAAGGTGCATATATATTTAATAACCGAAATCTGAATGGATATCCCTTGCAACGACCAGTCAGAACAATTCCAGCACTTGAACTAAATGCCTGCAATTTAAAGATTACCGGATCCCATACTACTGCGAGGCCACCTGAGTTACCTATTGCATTTGTTGCGCAACCCCGCCAATGTGGGCATATCTTTAGCAAAATTTCCATAGTCCTATTCTTTTCCATCATCGTTTCTTGAAGCATGACGATGGAAGGGGATTTTGATTTAATATTATACTTCAAGGATCTTTTGGATTGGGCAGATCCCAGGCCTCTAACATTAGGGGACATTACTGTCATTGGAAATCAATTGAATCGGGAAAACTTGCTCTAAGGTCTTGGAAATGTGATCCTGCCATTACTTCATTTGATTGATTTGAAGGTCCAGGGTCAAAGGATGGGTATAGAGCCTCCTCCATGGCTTCCGCAAATCTTGAGTTTAAGTCAGTCCCAACCTCCAAGACCACCACATTGCAACAAACTTTTATATTTAGTCTCTCTTCTCCTCTTTCTGCTTGTCTCTGTCATCTTCTTGCCCCGACCATCTGATCCCAAATTGTATCAGAGTGTTTCTTGATAGAAATGGGCTCAAGTCCTAGACCAAGATTCCCAGCTAGAGCCAGAAGATCCTCATCATCAGAAGTAGGAGAGGCTTCTTCCCCGCATTCTCGCCTACTGTGAATGGGAGATAGTAATGAAAGTTTACTAGATTTTTGTCCCCCGACTCCATTATCCTTGCGCTTTCTTTTTGTAGGACTCTGTCCCTGGCTGCCCAAAGACCCATCCCTACCACCTATTTCCACTTCCCATGTAGTGGAGTAGATGGATTCAAATTTGAGCCCTCGGTAGCCGAGAATGACCTCGGAGATCTTTGGGAAGTCCCCTCTTCGCTTGATCTAGCTAACATCTGATTAGGCTTCCTATTAGCCATGATGAGATCCTTAGACATCCAATCCTTGCTTCTATGTCGATTAGGATAGTTAATCATCAAATGCCTAGTGTTATGACATTCTAGACATCTAAACGAAATTCCCTAGTAATCTAGCTTCTGTCTGATAGAATAAGTAGCCCAGAATAAATTGTTCGCTGCTGGTAAATCCCCTGACAAATCTACTTCCACAAGAAACCAAGCAGCCTTCTTAGCCAGCAATCCCATGCACCCCTCATCCACATAATACAATTTTCCTATCTTGCTTGCTATTTCTCGAATCGCCCCCTTCGTCCATAACTCGATAGGGAGACCAGGCGGCTTTGCCCAAATTATCTTCCTCTTGGGGACTTTTGACACCGGGTCAAAACCAACCTTCCAGTTCTGCAGGACAAGAAAAGCACGTCCTTTTACCCAAGGTAATGATGCTATCTTGTTCGCATCCTCCTCCTCTAGGAAGTGAAAGCCAAACCACCCATATACCAACACACTAATTTTTGGTCTATATCCTAGAAGTGAGGCCCAACTTTTTTGGGCCCATTCTTTGATTTGAACTCTGTTCATCCTTATGAATTCCCATCTGTCTACTAACATTCTTTTCCTTAGTCTGGCAACCTTTTCCCAATACAGGTCGACCCCCAAAATTAACTTTTGAATCTCATCCTGTGCCTTACATGGTTTTTTGCTTTTGTCTTTTGTTTTCCTCTGTTGAAAATCCTGGAGAATTTGTGGTTCCTCCAGCCCGGTCTTCCTAGACCTGAATCCGGTCCTGCCAACCCCAGATTATGATTATTATTGAGAAATTTTATAGGGCCATATTTATGGAAGATGAAACCATCAACCTTGCGCTCCCTAGACTTTGTTTTTATTTTATTTTTGCAGGTGTTTCCTATTTTCCATGTCATTTTCAGCAGCGACCATTACATCAATGAGACTCTCGATATCTAAATCCAGATCCCAATTCAGGGACTGACTTTCCATATTGTAGTAAATGATGATTTAATTCAATCTTCCTTGTGCTGAAACGAGACAAACATAAGGATTAATTGGGTCAATCGCTGAAGATGTCAAAATTGGTGCACTATCGTCTCTTAATGCCACCATTGGGTATTAAATGGTCAACAGGACTGCTCCTCCAAGCTGGCCACCCGACATCCACTCAGTGCATGAAGCTCAAACACGTCGGCAAGGAGGAGGAGGCGAAAGAATGATCTTGGAGATCAGGATTCCAGCTTTTCAAGAAAAACCCCCATAAGCTGTTTGCCATTTGGGTGGCCAATCCATCTATCTTTTGTTTGCCATTTGGGCTACTGATTGACCCCACCACTCAGGTGCTCCATTGTAATTGCCCCATTGTAAGCACTGGTCGTGTTACATCTGGAATTTCTCCACAATCACTCACCCAGCCCATTTCACATCCTCCTCCCCACCACCCCGACCACTCTATCTGTTTTTGAAGTTCTTACCATTTTTGTTTATGCAGTACTCTTTATTTCCATTTAAATTTTTTGGGGTGTTTTAATCGATTTTTGGAATTTTTTTTAATCATAATAATTTTAGCAATTTAGTTGATGCACTTCTATTTTTTTCCATACAAATGCTTTTAGGTATTTTCATCCTTTTCCACATTTTATATTTTTATAAAAGATTTTAGCCGGACAAACAATTCAAAAATTGGTGAGAAAAGTTTAGAAGTGATTATTGTTTGCCTGTTTATTTGCTTGTTGTTATTTGGAAAAAAAAAACCTATCAATTCAAGACATTTATCTGTGCCTATGAAATCTGGAAATCTGCTTAAATATTATCTTGCATTTAGTTCTAAAGGAATTCTGACGAAATATGCTCGTTTCTGTAAAATTTGATAGTTAGGTGTGGTTAAATATCCTGTCAATTTTCTTTGAAAGGGTTAGAGAAAAATACAATATACCTTTTCAGAGCTTTTATCAACATGATACACACATTCTAGTTATTTCATAATTTTCTTGATAATTTCTCCATATGTCTTGTTGTTTGGCAGGATTTGCTTGGTCTGGTATTGATTCTATCTCCAAGCTTCTAAGTCACTTACTGTCAATAGAAAGTTTGTGTGTTAACACTTTCTATTTCTAAAAATTTATCTGGTTTGTTTGAAAATCTCTTACCTTTTGTGCTGGCTTGGCATGTATGAAAATGAAATGATAAATCCATTCTGGCATATGTACTGCAAAGTTAGACATTCACAATTGATACAAATTCCATCTTATTTTACAGGAGATCCCTTCAGAATGTTCTGAACAAATTCAAATTAAGGATTGCAGAGATGCAATTTTGGAAGGGCCAAGCGGTTACTTATGGCATGTGAGGATATATGGTTCTGGTACCTCGGCATTTTTCAAAGACGGCTGGGAAATATTTGTTTCTGATCATTTGATACAGCCTAACAATATCATTGTTTTTAGGCATGTGAAAGATGTGCATTTTCTTGTGCAAATATTTGAATCAAGTGGTTATGAGAAACAAAGCTCTTTCACTGTTAAAAATTCTGAATCTTGCCATTTGAATAAGCGAGGCATGTCCACAATTTGCAACCATAATAGCTATATAGATAAGAAGAACATCACAGAAAAATCTATTTTTGAACAGGAGAGGCCTACAAGAAATCCCCTCATCAGCGATGTTGAAAATACAAAGAAAAGATTTATTCAAGGCACAGGATTGAAGGTGCACATCACTGAGACTCGTGTGGAAACTTCTATTCCCAATCGTAAATCTTTTTCTCCTAAAAACCATGAATTACTCGACCACTGTAAGGTCAGTGTGAAAAATGCATCAAGGGTTCAAAACTTAAAGTGGAACTCTGAAAATCAAGTGGGTTTGTGTGCAAAGCAACCAATCATTTTAGACAGCGAAGATGAACCTGATTCTCAAGCTTCCCCAGCATATAGCCATGATCAAGACACAATTGTATATTGTCATTCTGGTTCTGAAAAATTTCAAGAGAAATTGTCATCTCGGGGTAAGATATAAAATTGTGTTAAGCCTAGCAAGTTATTTATATGCTAAAAATTGAGGACGGAGAGTAATGTATCATTTGCCATTACTAGAAGAGAGCAATGCCTTGTTTTCCATTATTGGCAGGTGATATATGTCCTGATATGCAAGTAAAGGATCTTAAAGCTTCCAATTCTGTTAAAAGAAATAAACCAAAACTCTCACTGGTGATGAAGAAGACTGCAGTCGCAGCGCCATTTTGGCTTGTAAGTTTCACTCCTTTTTCTCTGTCATGCATATTATATATATTACATATGTTTTTCGATGAAAAAACATCATGTTATTTTCAGAAAAAAACAGTGTTACAAATCTGCACACACTGCCCATGGATACAGTTGATCCCAAAACAACCAGAGCTACATGAATGCATAGCATATTTGGCTCTTTTGCCCTTTATCCATTCATGCATATAGCCTCTACAGTTGTGTGAAAGCCCTGGGAACTACCTTAGTCATTTACTGATCACATAGGTCTACATAATCAGATCACATAAGCAAAACAGATTCAAACTCTTAAAAGTGTGAATACCCAGACCTCCTCAACAAGGAGACTGAGATCATTAGAGAATTCAAGTCCACTCTATCCTTGAGAGGTTCAATAGTAATGAACAGAATAACCACATGAGGCCATGGAACCTTTCTTTCTTGGTCTACGAGCTCAATGGTGAGTATTCAAAAGGAACGTAGTGTGTTTCCTTACCTTTCTTTACTCTAACTTGTCTTACCTTTATGGATTGCGGTTGAGCTCTGGAGCTGAGATATTTGAGACAACGTCTAGCATAGAAGAACAAATAGCCATTGACGATGAGATTTTTGTAGCCTTAATTTCTTATGAACCCTTCCTTTGGTGGTTGAAGAACCCTAGAAAGTCCATGGGGGGATTATCCAAAAATGGATTAACAATTCTGCCAGCAGACACATGATCACTTAAACTGCAAGCCTCCATTGGCAAAGGAAATGAGAAAATCTTTTATATCCTGTAAGATGGTTTCCCCTAGAAATCCTATTTTGAGGAATCAATACTTGGGCACAAAACACCAAAACAATCATCGGTCTCCATGAGGTTTGTTATGACACAATCTAGCAGGCCCTAAGAAGAGAAACCATATAGGACAAAGAACTAGACCAAGTGATAACAATGGGACAATCACCCACTGTCACCACAGTCAATGCCCCCTACGCTTTATAGATTTTCACCGATGGGAGGAGTCCCGGTATGATTGTGATCACCTATAATAGATATTCTAGGTTTGAAGGTTCAAAGTGATGGAGCTAGAGCTCATTCTAAGAGAGGGTCAATAAAGGTATGAGGCTTCTAAGAAGCCAACTGCTTTCTAAGAAAAACCCTAGGAAAGAAGGCACAAGACCTAGGGTTTTGAGGTTTCTCGATGGTAATAGGTATTCACAAGGTCAAGGCCCTATTACCACCCCATCTAGCAGGGCCCTAGGATGGGAACCTATGGGACAACTACTATACCAAGTGATAACAATGGGATAGAGACCCACTATCACCTCAGTCAATGTCCCTTGCTCTTTATGGACTTTCATTGATGGGAGGAGTCCTGGTAGGAGAGAAATCACTTGAAATGAATATGTCAATAACTAGGTACTAAGTGATTGAGCAAAGCCCATTCAAGGAGAGATACAATAAAAGCTCAATGCTTCAAAGAAGCTAACATGTTCTCCAAGAAAGAACTTGGAATGAGAAGATCAAGACCTAGGGTTTTGAGATATGCAATGGTAATATGTATTCCTAAGGTCAAGACTCTAGGAGATGAGGTAGGACCTCTCAAAGGAGCTCTATGTAATGATTTAACACTACCAAAATGCCCTTCACTCTCTTTGAAAGACCTAAGAAAGGCTTGCACTAGATCTAGGGTTTTGAATAATCGTGGGAAGAAATACTTCCAAGGTACTCGCTAGGTCGAGGCAAGGGAGGAGAAAGGGCTTATTATGATTTATTCTAATGAATACTAAGCTCATACAACCCTCAAAGAAGTACCCAAGGTGAGAGAGAAAAACCTAGGTTTTCCCTCTTGGAGTGGCACTTAAGACGAGATTTTATGGATGAAACTCGGGCGGATGCCCACCAAACTCGGAGCATAGGTAGCCTAGACCCTCAGCTTGATGTGTGGACCCTCGGATTCCCGAAAAATCACCTTCCTAAAATTTCATTGCAAGCCCTAGGTTTCCTCCCTACCTTTAGGGGACCAATATTTAGGAGGAGAAAATATGGAGAAGAGAAGAGTTGATCACCAAACTTCTCGGACTAGTGCCTAGTCCTTTGGGCTATGGAGTCTTAGATGATTTAAAATTGGCCCAAACTCTCCTTACAGAGGCTAAAGATTGATGCCCTAGCAACCAACGTTTAACATCTACCCACTCAAGACTTATGGAGTTTTATGGAAGAAAGACAAAATTTCATCCACTAGGAACATTCATCATTTGCCATACAATGAGTAAGATATGCAATTGCCAAACAAGAAGCTTTCAAAAAATGATTTCAACAATTAGGGCACAATAGCATTAACCTACTTGCAACAATTCCATACATTAGACATAATTCTAAGTAAATATTCAAGAATAAGCACTTACAAGATGACAATATGATATATCCATCCACAAATCATGAGATAGCTCCAAATAAAATTGAAAATTTCAGCTCCAAATGACAAAATGCATCAAATAATCTCCTATAGTCACCAAAGAAAAAGTGCGAGTTGTTTTAAAAATGAGACTTATCTCTATTTATATGAGTCTCTCCTAATTCGATTTAGCCCAATTAGCCCCAAAATTATAAAATAATGTGCTAATAACAAGTCTTGGTTACAAGCCAACCAAGTAGCCATCATAAGTAATGAAAAAGCCATCCACAAGTGAGTCGAAATGATAACGTCATGACGAAGAAGGGCCGTGGGAGGGCCTCGTTGAGTCTTCTAGGTGCCATAATGAGAGAGGGCTCCATGAATGATGGATAAGGGGACGTTCCCTTAATCTCTATGTAAGTCATCATGTGGTGCTCTAAGGTGGTCTTGGGGCACAATTATGGGTCTCATGGGTCTTTTGATGAAATATAAGCCTGTAGACTGCTTCAAATGAGGGGTCTGAAGATGGTGCCTTCCCTCCCATGTCTGAAGGGCGAGACAAACCTCCTCTAGGCCTTGGATCAACTGCCGTGATCATGCTAAGCTGGATGGGTCACACTAATCCAAGTGCATCATATCATGAATAAAGTGGGGCAATGAACAAGGTGCTGAGGTGCCTGTGGCATGGAATGATGTTAATACACATGATGGAGTCCCATGGCTCTCAACACATCCCCTACAAATGCCAATATGATCCTCTGGTGGGCTTGGGCCCCAATTAAGTTGCCCAACCCATGATGAAACCACTTGACAATTACATATAAGATCAATGCGTCTCCTCACCATTAGGTACAATAATTCATTAGTGCATATAAGTGAACCAAGCTTGTTAATCAAGGGCACAAATGAGACTTCATAATGGGCTTCCCTTCCAAATAGTGTTACCTCCCTAGGTAGGAGTGGTTAATAAACAACCCTATTAGGTGTTCCCAACCCCTAAAGGGAAAGACATGTCCAAGTTACATCCTTCAAATGACAAGGGTCATGTGGATAATGATGAGGTGGATTGGGACATAGGGGTCTTAGGGCCTGTTGACTACTGGAGTAGCACCTGATGATTTGGTGAAGACTCCATGCCCAAGGATGATCCAGAGGACACTTGTACCATCAGATGTCATCAGTCAACAGAGTTTTTTAACTCTCCTTCTATCTTCTCATCATCTTTCTTCTTTGTACCCAGATTCCACACCCTACGGGGAATTGTAATAAGTGATGCTAGTATGATGTTTCTTGAATTTGTAATAGGCCTAGGATGTGGGACTCGATCAGCAAACGAGTACACCTTGGAGTGTTTTTTTTATCCGGTTAATTATCCCTTCTTTTTCAGAGGCGGATAATTCTCTGGATTTTTTCACTCATTTTTACCCCAAAGCCGAGGTGACGGTTTGAAGATTGAGCCCCTGACACATCTTAGTGTCTAGAGTCGATGTATATTACCATACTAGATCACACAAAAAGTTTCGTGGAATTTGGCTAGGTCTAAGTAGGATTTTTTAATAGTTAAAAATTTCCCGCAAAACGGGATTTTTTAATTATTTTTTATGTAAAGGCATAAATAAGTGGCCTTAGGAGATGTCTGGGGCGTATGACCAGTCGAAATTCATCCTCAGAGGCCCAGCATTCTCTTAGAGCCTACTTTGGGGGTCAAAAAATGACTCAGAGTCCCTCAAAAGGCGATTTTTCAAGTGCCAGTAGCAAAAATGAAGAAGAAATTCAAAAAAATGAATAATTGGAAAAATTTATAAATTTTTCCAAAGTCAAAATAAGTCAAATTTTGACACGGAAATTAAGCAGAGAGTCAAGGGTGAAGTGGCATGCAATGTGGGGCCCACCTCAAGTCAAAGTTTCAACAGAAAGTCAAAGTCAAAGCAAGTCAAAGGGGCCAACGTTGAGTTCATAAGGCAATGGAATTTTTGAAGTAATAACTTTGATTCAATTTTTGATGTGAATGTTATAAAAGGCTAAAAATATAAAGTAAAGTGAGTGGGGTAGGGACCCACCTCAGCCCACATGAAATACGTATTACTCACAGCCAATACTCAGCTGTACGCATATATTACATAGCCCATCTACGTGGCAAGTCAGCACAGCATGTAACGTGGGTCAACAGCAATGTAACGCAATTCAAACAGCCAGTTACGTGGGCACCTACAGTGTTTACGTTGGCAGTCTCAAAATACGCATATATGTCACAACTTCCACGCTGGCACAGCAGTGTTTAACGTAGATTGGGACAGCTGTTTACATCGGCAGTCAAAGAGCTAAGTTTATGTGGCAGCTTCCATGCAGCTCAGCGTCAGTTCAAAGGTTCCACGCAGGTCAGCAATTTACGCAGCTTAGCATATTAACGTGGGCCCAGTCAAAGGTTCCAACAGCAATAGTTACGTGGGCAGTCCATATGCTGGCCCACTCACAGCCAAAGGTCAGCAAGTCAACACGTAGTTACGTTGGCAGCAGTTCACGTAAGCAACATTCACGTTGACAGCCATGTTCAGCAGTTTAACGCACAAGCTATCAGCAGTTAACGTGGGTAATTCCAGCAGTCAACTAATGCATAGTTTACGCAGGTCAGCAAAGCTACAGCAGTTACGTGGGAAGCTACAGCAGTTACGTGGGCAGTTCTAACGTACATCCGGTTAGCATAGTCCACGCTGGCAAGTCAACACATCAGTTTGCGTTGGGCAATTAAAGGAATACACGCAAAAATACATGGGCAGCAACAGGTATATCAGCAAGTTATCTCCAGCAGTTAACGTGGTCATGCACAGCTAGATACATATGAGCAGATTTTACTAACGCAAGTCAGCACAGCATTATGTGGGACCCCACATCACTACCAAAAATACGCATATATATTCCAACAATTACATGATTTACATATGTTCAGTCAACAACAGTCTAAAGAGCAGTTATCTCCAACAATGCAGCCAGTAACTCAGCCACTTGGAACTTGACTTGAAGCATTGAGATCTTCACCTTTGTGCCACTTGTCATTGGAATTTGCTTTGGGATCTCCTTCCATTTCTTATTTATATGAGCCTTGGGCTCTTATTGTACAATATAGAACGAGCTATTGGGCTGGCGGAGACTCTACCGGATTTTGTACTCAGCTTTCACATAAATAAATAAAAGTCTTTGGGGTTACTGGCTTCTTTTGTGGCGCATGCTTTG